>ML112038.1:54996-68047 GCA_003697995.1 Taxidea taxus jeffersonii
CTATTCAACATAGTACTAGAAGTCCTAGCCTCAGCAATCAGACAACAAAAAGAAATTAAAGGCATCCAAATCGGCAAAGAAGAAGTCAAACTATCGCTCTTTGTAGATGATATGATACTATATGTGGAAGACCCAAAAGGCTCCACTCCAAAACTGCTAGAGCTTGTACAGGAATTCAGTAAAGTGTCAGGATATAAAATCAATGCACAGAAATCAGTTGCATTTCTTTACACCAACAACAAGACAGAAGAAAGAGAAATTAAGGAGTCAATCCCATTTACAATTACACCCAAAACCATAAGATACCTAGGAATAAACCTAACCAAAGAGGCAAAGAATCTATACTCAGAGAACTATAAAGTACTCATGAAAGAAATTGAGGAAGACACAAAGAAATGGAAAAATGTTCCATGCTCATGGATTGGAAGAATAAATATTGTGAAAATGTCTATGCTACCTAAAGCTATCTACACATTTAATGCAATGCCTATCCAAATCCCACCCAATTTTTTCAAAGAAATGGAACAAATCATCCTAAAATTTATATGGAACCAGAAAAGACCTCGAATAGCCAAAGGAATATTGAAAAAGAAAGCCAAAGTTGGTGGCATCACAATTCCAGACTTCAAGCTCTACTACAAAGCTGTCATCATCAAGATAGTATGGTACTGGCACAAAAACAGACACATAGATCAATGGAACAGAATAGAGAGCCCAGAAATAGACCCTCAACTCTATGGTCAACTGATCTTCAACAAAGCAGGAAAGAATGTCCAATGGAAAAAAGACAGCCTCTTCAACAAATGGTGTTGGGAAAATTGGACAGCCACATGCAGAAAAATGAAATTGGACCATTTCCCTACACCACACATGAGAATAGACTCAAAATGGATGAAGGACCTCAACGTGAGAAAGGAATCCATCAAAATCCTTGAGGAGAACACAGGCAGCAACCTCTTCGACCTCAGCCGCAGCACCTTTATCCTAGGACCAATGCCAAAGGCAATGGAAGCAAGGGAAAAAATGAACTATTGGGACTTCATCAAGATCAAAAGCTTTTGCATAGCAAAGGAAACAGTCAATAAAACCAAAGGACAACTGACAGAATGGGAGAAGATATTTGCAAATGACATATCAGATAAAGGGCTAGTATCCAAAATCTATAAAGAATTTAGCAAACTCAACACCCAAAGAACAAATAATCCAATCAAGAAATGGCAGAGGACATGAACAGACATTTCTGCAAAGAAGAAGACATCCAGATGGCCAACAGACACATGAAAAAGTGCTCCACATCACTGGGCATCAGGGAAATACAAATCAAAACCACAATGAGATACCACCTCACACCAGTCAGAGTGGCTAAAATGAACAAGTCAGGAAAAGACAGATGCTGGCGAGGATGTGGAGAAAGGGGAACCCTCCTACACTGTTGGTGGGAATGCAAGCTGGTGCAACCACTCTGGAAAACAGCATGGAGGTTCCTCAAAAAATTGAAAATAGAGCTACCTTATGACCCAGCAATTGCACTACTGGGTATTTACCCTAAAGATACAAACGTAGTGATCCATCCGAAGGGGCATGTGTACCCGAATATTTATAGCAGCAATGTCCACAATAGCCAAGTTATGGAAAGAACCTAGATGTCCATCAACAGATGAATGGATAAAGAAGAGGTGGTATATATATATACAATGGAATACTATGCAGCCATCAAAAGAAATGAAATCTTACCATTTGCGACGACATGGATGGAACTAGAGCATATTATGCTTAGCGAAATAAGTCAACTGGAGAAAGACAACTTTCACATGATCTGCCTGATATGAGGAAGTTGGGATGCAATGGGGGTGGGGGTTAAGGTGGTAGGAAAAGAAAAAATGAAACAAGATGGGATTGGGAGGGAGACAAACCAAAAGAGACTCTTAATGTCATAAAACAAACTGAGGGGGTTGGGGGGGGGAGGGGTTGGGAGAGGGTGGTGGGGTTACATTATATGTTTAAATAACAAAAGCTTAAAAAAAAAAAAAAGGAACCCTCCCAAGCTTTAACTATAGCAAATAAATTTGGTCAAGATTTCAGAATTCTGGTGAGCATTTGACTGCATTATCTAATATTAAACCAAGAGGATACAAATAAACTTTGCCTTTTATCTCTCAGAATTCTGTGTAGTTACTGAGGATGTTCTGTCTCAAAGAATGAAGAAAATTGTAAATCAGAATTCCACTCTTTTATTAACTAGGTTGGTTCTTAGCTATTTTGAGTTTCTCTAGTAAGCAAAATATCTTCACTCCCTGGATTCAAATCCAGGCTGTGATATGTCTGACCAACAATGCTGCAAGACTGAGTCATTGGTTGGTAGTTTTATAAACACTCTACAGATGCCTTGTATATCTTGTAAACTGCCCTGTCTCTGGTCCATTATCTATATTTCAACCAGAGGGATTTTTAAAATAATATAAATTTTATTTTTAACACTGTCTTGCTTAAGTGTAGTCCTCAAGCTAAAATATAAACACCTAGCAGAAATCACAGAATCTCTACTATTGCTTGAATCTTGCTTTCTTTAAGGGGCTTTTCTTAGCTCCTAGCACTGGGCTAGATACTGTCTCCCTTCATTATAAGCCTGTATCTACAAATAAATTCTCTGATTGTCACACTTCCTGCATTCAATTACCATGTCCTACTAGTTCTGCAGTAGAATAGAAATCTTTGAGATTTGTTTTTTTATTACTATTTTCACCATTTTTCCAGAACAGCCTGTGACACATATTTGAGTCATACACACACACACACACACACACACACACACGTCTTTAATAAACACACGTTTTTAAAAAATCACATTTTTTAAAAGGTTAATTTTTTTTTTTTTTTAATGTAGGCTCCACACCCAGTGTGGGGCTTGAACTCACAAGTTCAAGATCAGGAGTCATGTACTCTGTGGACTGAGCCAGCCACTCATCCCGCATTTTTAACTTAAATATGAAAAGCTTGGTTAGGCTACCAAATGATGTATTCAAGTTGTCCTTTCCTTTTCAAGACGAAAGATATCTAGTGAATTTAACTCTCCTACATTGTCCAAGGAATTGACAGTCATCTGGTAAAAACTATCAGAGAATGGATCAAGAAAATTAAAGTTCTCTGTGGATCTTGTCTTGAAATTATAATCTCCTCTGAAGTGATGTAACTGTTATATTGCTAGTGAATTAAAGAAGAGAGATCATTCTGTAATTGTAAGGTTACAACCTAATGCATAATGTTTAATTTTTTACTTCCCTTAGGTGAGGGTGAGATAGTGTGATTACATTTCATCTGAAATCTAAAATTAGCTCAAACCAACATGTTCTCTTTAAAAGGGTAAAAGGAAAATGATGTAATGTTTTGTATGTCATATTAAATTCTGCTAGTAGTCTTTGTAATGACATATCTTGTGATTTTGTGTTTGAACTTTTACAGAAGGAAATAGAGCATTTAATGAGTTATATCCAGTTAACTTTAACAATCCAATGAGCAAAAAGTTTAAACCTAAGAGAAAATATATATTCTTCATATTTTATTATATAAAATAGAATAATTCACCTCTCAAAAACATGCATGGTTATTTTTGGTGAGATGACATGATGTGTGAAATAACTTGATTTTCTGCTGTGATGTTGCACCTGAAATAATAAATGCACACAAATATGAATTACAAGATAATTCAACTGTTTATACCCAGTTTGGGAAATTGATAGCTATTCTTGACAATAAAATGTCCAATCAAATGTAATGAAGATCTCCTAGTAATAGAATTTTTTAAAAGTAAAAATATAGAACCCAAGTCAAATAAGAAGTTTTGAATTTTCCTTTAATCATTCAATTTGAATCAAATTAAGAATAGTACAGTCTTTAATTTTTAATCTCTAATTTGATATAAGAAATACCGAAATTCCGTATCTATAACTTATTTGGCAATTTTTAAAAAGGTTTTATTTATTTACTTATGAGAGAGAGCGAGCGAGCGAGAGAGAGCAGAGCAGCATGTGGGGAGAAGGGGCGGAGAAAGAGGGAGAAGCAGTCTCCCTGCTTTCCCACTAAGCTCTGATCCCAGAACCCCATGATCATGACCTGAGCTGAAGGCAGACACTCAACTGATGAGCCACCCAGGTGCCTCATTATTTGACAGTTTTTGATTGTCAGAAATTGATTATTGATTAATAAAAGGTGATTTATCACTATAATCATATATTCAGTATGAAATATAGAGAGTGGAACTTACGAGAAAATTCTGTCTGTAGGTAGCTAATTTTTCTGAATATCTTTGGGGATTAGGGCTGGTTAATGGACTTTCCTGAGTAATTTCTGTGAGAAAATGTTCTAAAATAAATTTTATTTTGCTTTTAGTAGGTAGGTAGGAAGGGGAAGAGGGACTAAAAGGGCTTGAAATATGACAAAGATGCAGGGTATAAAATAAATAATGAGTGCAGCTCTTTGTTTACCAGAGTTCATTTTATTCCAGATTATCCGTTGAGTTATTTTTAATTTAGTTTTTTAATTAAACAGATTTCAGTTGTTTAATTGAGATAACTGCAGATTCATATATGGTTTAAGAAATAATGTGGAGAGAGTTTCCTTGTCTACTTTGTCCAGTTTCCCCCAGGGGTAACATTTTCCCAAAGTATAATACAATGTCACAACCAGAATATTGGCATAGGTACAGGTCCTTGAAATTTTATAAAAGCCTGAAATAGAATTATTTTATTTGACAGTTTATTTTCCCTTTCATATAGTTTCCTGCTGTAGGGCCAGTATTAAAAGTGAATATAAATAGTGTTTATAAAAAACCAGTGTGATTGATGACTTATAATCATCTGTTGGAAGAATATTATATATATTACCAATTGTATACCAATCACAAAAAGCAAAGTTTTCTCTTTCTCTGTCTCTCTCTCTCTCTCTCTGTGCATGTAGATATAGGTGTGGGTAGATAATTTCTTTCCTTCCTCTTTTTAAGATTTTATTTATTTGAGAGAGAGAGAGAGGATGAGAGAGAGAGAGAGAGACCATGAGAGGGGAGAGGTCAGAGAGAAAAACAGACTCCCCGCTGAGCAGCAACTGCCTCCCCCCTCCCCTCTCCCCCACTGATGTGGGACTCAGTCCTGGGACTCCAGGATCATGACCTGACCTGAAGGCAGTTGTTTAACCAACTGAGCCACCCGGGTGCCTGTGGGTAGATAGTTTCTAATGCCACATGATAATATTCAGAATTTAGAGTGGAGGGTGCCAATAGGATCTGTCATTTATGCTCAAGATGGCATGCAACATAGACAGTGCAGTGTTCAAGATACAGAGGAATATTTGACTGAAATGATAATATTTGACTGAAATATTTGACTGCATCTATCCAGCAGACATCAGTTACAACCCCAGTATAGATACATGCAAAATATTCCCTTTAATAATTGTGATAATTGAACTCTCTTCATACTTATGAAGATCATTTTGGACTTTGAGAACCTAGCCAGCAGCTCACAGTCACTTTGGTCTTTGTGAAGCTGGAGACTGTTTTATTCTTTTCAGGAGCTCTCCTTGCTTAATAGTGTGGTTCTGGTCTTCTTCTTCTTCCTTTCTTTTTGATTATTAAAAAAAAAATTATTTATTTGCCAGAGAGGGAAAGAGAGAGCACAAGCAGGGGGAGTGGCAGGCAGAGGGAGAAGCAGGCTTCCTGCTGAGCAAGGAGCCTAATGTGGGACTCGATCCCAGGACCCTGGGATCATGACCTGAGCCCAAGGTAGTCACTTAACTGACTGAGCCACCCAGGCGTCCCTGGTCTTCTTTTTATTTTAAGTGTTTTCGTTGATTTCTTTTTCTTTTTTCTTTTGTATTAGAAGTTCAGATGTATATATTTTATATATGATTTATTATTTTCAGTTATAATAATTATGTAATATTCATTCCAATGATAATCACATGTTCAACGTTGGTAATTAATGAATTATTCTGTCAAGATTATTCTTGATCAGAATCAAAGGGTCCAAAAAATAAATGTTCATGTTATTTCTTGTAACTGTTTTGCTAAGGGGTTTGGATAAATTCTCCAGGAGGAGACTTTACACTGACTCTAATTGTTAATGAATAATTAACTTTATTGTTGTCAAGGAAATATTGCTGCCATTTGGCCCTTGTGGTTTCCTCAGTTAGGTAAAAAAGAAGGCAGTAACATGGCACATGGTTTTTGAAGAGTAATAGTCCATAAAATTTTATTCATCTTTGAGCAACATTGTCACTGTTGGATGTAGAGCAGCTATAGGTCCTAGCATCCTCTTAGGATTTATTGTATTTTATTTCAAGAAATAAGAAAAAAAAATCATGTATAATTATAGGTTTGCATTCTCCAAGTACAGAGTTGAATCCTTGAAAACTATCAAAACATGTTTTCTGCTTCATTTCTTTTGCATTAAAATGATACCAAGTAACAAACTGGTAAACAGATATTTTTGTGATAACACTAAATTATAGTCTAATATTACCAATCTTTAAATATCTCTAAAAGAATAGAGAATTAGGATATTTTAGGTTCAATATTAGGTTATTTTCTAATATCTAAGATCTAAGACATTCTTGAAAGATGGAAAGCAGGTAGAAATTGGATCAAAGAAGGAAACCACAGACCAAAATGTGGAATAGTGCTATTGCTAACTCTTACTGCTCAGCAATGAGATGGGCACCACCAGGACACCTAACTCTTCCAAACACCACCAACAAGATGGTGGGATGGGATTACCTTAGGAGAATCAACTGGCTCAGTGGCATTCCCCCCGCCTCCGCCATATCTTGGACCAGGCAGAGAAAACTATTTTCTGCCTCTAGGAGTGAATAGTGACTTTGAAAATTTGGGCACAAAGATAGGGCAGAACTAATGATAACTGAAGATACTTTAGAGCAATGTGAACCTCAGACCCAGCAGGTGCAGCAACCATCCAGCAAATAATAAATACAAAGGTGAATACACACAACACGGAATCAGTAAATATTTGCAGAAAATTAGTACCACAGAAGCATGGAAAACTGAACAGTGAACTGAAAGGAGAGAGAACCATAGTTAACGGAGCACACACACAAAATTAAAATAAATGTTGTCTCTGTGTACCATAACGCACGTGAGATTGTATTATAGCGGCAAAAACTAAAGCGACACAGATAATGTAAATGAAACACTTGGTTAATGAGATGAAACAATCAAATGAAAGAGCTCAAAATGTGAAACATAAAACAAACAGGAATAAGAAGAGAAATGAATAAGATGGGCATGATTAAACTGAAGATCATTTCCAGAGTGCAGAAAGTATGTTTCAAGTCAGAGCAAAGAGGCCTAAAGACTAGGTACAGAATTCTTAAAATCCATCTAATGGAACTGAAAAAGAATATGAGGATAAACACATATGTTTGTCCTGTATATGCAGACACATATACAATGACATAGTGAAATTTCAAGATACTAAAATTACAGAGAAAACCCAAAAGCATTCTTTAGAAGAAATATCAGATCCTTCACACACAAAAAAACAAGAATCACCATAACCTCTAACCTCTAATATTTTTGACAAGACCATCTTGAAAGAGGTAATAGAAAATTATGTGAAATTTTTGACTCTTTGAAACTTTGGATACTATACTTAATCAAATTATATCTACTGTGTTGGAAGAATTCTCACATATGAAAGTTTATATATGGATGGACTCCGACAACTTATTATACATAGAACCTCTGAAATAATTCCTTGAGGATATGTACACTAGGAGGGAAGACAATATGAATCTAAGAGGAATAATTGGAAATCAATTATTTGCAAAATATTAATAACTTATGAGGATAGACTATTTAGAAGTCTTATAGTAGTAAGGGGTATGGGTATTGAGCCAAATATTACTGGAAGTCTAGCTTTGCTACTAATTAGCTGTATGACCTTGCACAAATTTCTTAACTTCTTTGACTCAGTATCTTTATTTGCAAAATGGAGGAAATAACTATATTCCACCTCGTGAGAGTATTGTATTAAATAAATGAGCCCTTGAAAAGTGCTGAAAATAATGCCTGGCAAAGTATGAGCACTCAATAAATGTTAACTGTAGTTATTATTAATATAAAAACTAATAGTTTGAACTAAAAATGCAGGCATTATAAAATAGAGTTTATCTGGGACAAAGAGAATAAGTTTAAATAATATTTTTCTAATTTTTTTTCTTGATATAATAGATGATATGGATGCTGCTCGACTTTGATCATTGCTAGAGTATATCTAGGAGTGTGTTAAAAATGTAGTTAGGGTTACTTTCTGGGTCTTTTTTTTCTTCTAATCAACAAACTTAGTGCAATTTTATTCTTGCCTGTCTCCAGACTTATCCTCCATTTATTGTCCATTTGTCCATCAGTTGTTTCTAAAATTTACTTGGGGAAAATAATGACTTCCTTGCATTTGTGTGTATGTTCATGTGGGGAAAACTTGTATTCTTTCTGGAAAGTTAATTTAGTATTGATTTCATTACTGAGTCACTCACTGATCAGTTTATTAAAATAAATAAAATAGTATTAAGGTAGATATGATATATTTGTATTTTCATGAGAAAATATGATTTTAAAAGACTGAGACAACTAGAATTTTACTTTCTAAGCCTTTAAAAATTTATTTTCCTGTAAGCTAAAATGTGAAATCCTTAGCATAAAACATAAAATTCTTTATTTAACATTACCTAATTTCCTAGTGTCCTCTACTGTCACTCTCTTGTAAACTTCAGTGAGAAATTATGTTAACCTGCCATGTCATCTTGCCTTTATGCCTTTGCTCAAGACACTCATTCTGTCTAAAAAGCCCACTGGCCTCTAAACAAATATAAAAATTGTGTGCTTGTATATGCCTATCTATGTACAGTTAGAGAAAGTTAAGTTTGTATGAATGAAGGAACTCACCTGCCGTCCTCTTTAAGGATGCTCGCTAAATTCCTTACTATCAGGTATCAGAAATAAATGTATGGATTTTTGTGGTGGGATGAGGGAAGGAATCAGGATTTATAAATTGGGCATTGTGTACCCCCTTGAACTAATGATTTTGTTCCCAGGAACTGTATTAGAGTTAAAGACTCTGCTGACTAACCTGATATGGGGGTGTCCTGCACATAGATGGTCTCTTAGAGGTTGGACAGCATACCAGAAGACTTTTTCACTCACATATTACTCTCTTTCTCCCTTTACTATTGTATTTTAGTCCTTCAGTTCTTTCTCTTGTCTTACTTGCTCAGTCTTGACTTCAGTCTTCCAAGGTGAGGGACTTTACCCAGAAGTCGACAGTTCCCTAGTCTGCCTTTGGCACTGAAGAATATTTATGGACTCAAGTATGGGTCACCACTGTGTCCATTGTCTCCTTTTCAAGTTTCAATTTCTGCTTATTTCCCAGCATCTTAAAGGTGATCTAACATTGAAAGAGTTAATGACTTCTAGTAGTCCTATGGAGGACCACTCATGAGTTCTGTATTCCCTCTGAATGTGTAAGACTTGGTGCTTCAAATTTTAAGAAAGGGTCTCTCTTGCTTCTGATTTTGAGTTCCTTTATAAATTCCTCTTTGATTAGCTTGCAGTTGAGAGATAGTGCTTCAAACGTTTTCCCCTTCTTTTTTTCCAGATTTCATCCATGTAAGAATTTGCTTCAACACTGACTTTTTTTAATGTGTGTTCTTCATTAGTTATTTTTTAGTTATTTTTTTTTGCATCTGTAGTTGTTGATTTGCTTCATTTTCTCCTTTCATTTTTCCTTTAGTGTATACTTATTTTCCATTCAACTTAATTTTATTATATATTAAAGTTCTGGATTTTATTTCAGTGCAGTGGAGTTACTTGTTAAAAATATGTATTCAATCTGCTCTATTGGCTTGGAAGCTTGTGTAGTATATTTTTGATGTTTCTATAACAGTTCTTCCTTTCTACCATAATCAAAAGAAGAAGAGTAGACCTTAATATCCTCCTGTAAGCTAAGAAGGCAAAAACAATCTGCCTTTTTGAAACTGTATATCAATAGTTTCTGTGGAAATTTGGAGGGGAGAAGAGCTGCTACCAAGTGCCTCTGAGATCGCATACATCTTCAGAGAACCATGGAGATACTGCTGCAGCTGTTCTACAGTTTGAATGGCAGTTGAGAAAGAATTTTCTATGACTTCAAGCTATAGCATAGAAAAGTCAGCCCCAGGGTTGAGTGGTGTAGAGAATACATTGGGTGGAGCACCATGCTACCCAGCTTTGTCTCTCCATGGCTCTTCCTGTCTGAACTACATTTCCGAGATGCACAGCATGCCGCAGTTGCCTTGTGCTACAGGCAAAATAACATTCTCTAAGACAGAAAACATGTCAGAGTGGTTTAGGTTTATCAGAACAAACACTCACATTGAAGAACTGATTTAGAAAGTGATACCTACTTAATGCAAAAAATTTTGGTGGATACTTCTTCTTTAATAAAAATAAAAGGCAAACTCAGAAGAGAAACCCATAATTGCAAATCTATTGCGTCAATTAAAATGGGAAACGGTGGCTGACTCATGAAGTGATTACTTTATGCTGGCAGCGGATCTGAAGTCGTCGTATGCATTTTAAACATTTGTTATGCTCTTCGGTTATTATCCTGTCAATGAACTCAGCACATTATAAACAAATAGGCAACAGGAAAGCAATTAGAAATTTAGTATATATTATTTGGTATTGTGCTTTGTTTTCATTTTTCTTTTATTTGTTTATGTGGTAAAGTAAGTGCATAGCCTCTCAAATGCTGCTCTCCTCCATAAATGATGTGAGTAGTCGATTTTTCTTTGAGGTAGTACAACTGTTATTGGTGTTTTTATTTTAGAACGTATTTTTCAATCACTTTGACTTGTGCACTGGTGGATATGTCTTTGGGTGAACACCCACACTCCCTTAATCATCAGCAGGGCAAATGGAGATGGGAGACTTAACATCACGGTCTTTTTTTTCATTTTAAGATTTTATTTATTTGTCAGAGAGAGTGAGCACAGGCAGACAGAGTGGCAGGCAGAGGGAGAAGCAGGCTCCCTGCTGAGCAAGGAGCCGGATGCGGGACTAGATCCCAGGACGCCGGAACCATGACCTGAGCCAAAGGCAGCTGCTTAACCAACTGAGCCACCCAGGCGTCCCTTGACATCAGGGTCTTAAAGAAAAGAGTGTTCTTTAATGGAAAAGCAGACAAAGAGAATAATTTTTTTTTGAAGTGTCAAAGCTCTCTGTCCCCATTTCCTTATTCCTTATCCC
Organism: Taxidea taxus jeffersonii; assembly: GCA_003697995.1. Classification (NCBI taxonomy): domain Eukaryota; kingdom Metazoa; phylum Chordata; class Mammalia; order Carnivora; family Mustelidae; genus Taxidea; species Taxidea taxus. The sequence continues at coordinate 66,287 of ML112038.1, forward strand.
TGGCTTCAAGGAAGGATAATGTCAGGACTACATATTTCTTTGAAAATGGATTTTAGAAGTCCATTTGCTGGTGTCCTGATTATAGGCACTGGAATTAAGTTTGGGTTAGGGGGATACTGCATATGTTGACTGTTCCTCAGACAGCATTTGACTAAGTTAGGTGTTCCCTGAAACAGCCCAATGCACACACTGGGAGTTGGCCCCTCATGGTTCTATTTCTTCCTGACTCTCTGTGTCACAGTGGGTGATTCCTTTTGTTCCAGTTCCCCCAAGGCTGATGAATCAAAACCCAAGGATAATTTCTCATTATGTAATTTTTCTTCAAGAAACTTTTAGAAAAGTTGGGCTTAACTATGGTATTTTGCTTAGAAGGTTAGATATGTTTTAATACCAAAGCCCAAAATAGTCTGATCTGATAATGATTAATTCAGTGTACTTATTCAGATAGCGTACTAGATAATCGGCAGTGGGGCTACAAGTAAATATTTATTTTGGGAGCTTTATGTTATATGGTCACATTGAAGAGATACAGTGCCGTCATCATTTGAGATATTAACTGGAATTTTCTCCTCTTTCCTTCACACGTGTCAACTGTCCAAACTCACACCATTATTAATTTTAGGGCGAAGTTATAGGATCAGTGTTGGAGGAAAACAGCAAAATCTTTCATTTCTAACATAAGAGCCTGGGCGTTAGGTGCAAAGCCCAAATTAAAAGTATTTTATTTGAGTGTAGTTGGCACACAATATTACATTAGTTTCAGGTGTACATCTTAGTGATTTGGCAGGTTTATATGTTATGATATGATCATCACGGATATAACTATCATCTGTCCCCCTTTCATCATTATTACAGTATCATTGACTATATTCTTTATGCTGTGCCTTTTATTCCCATGACTTACTCATTCCCTAACTGGAAACCTGGATCTCCCACTCTCCTTTACCTATTTTGCTTATCCCCCCACCTCTCTCCTCTGGCAGCCATCAGTTTGTTTTGTGTATTTATGGGTCTGTTTCTGTTTTTGTCTATTTATCCATTTTTAAAATTAATAAGTAATTAATTAAAGGGCCTAAAGCTTTTATTGATAGCCAGAGAACTAGTTATTTTTGACGGTCTACTTTCTTAACTTCTCCCTAACCCTGCCGCACACATCAGAACTTTGATGCTGTGTTATTGGGAGAAATGGGAGAGTAAACAAAGTGAGTGGGATGTGATCATTTTGCTGCTTCACTCCTCACAGACCACACCACCCGCAAGGGTTCTCCTAGTAGGTAACCCGCTATAAATGTGGAATCTGAGAGAACAGAGGCCCTATTCTCTCTCTTGAAGGAACTCATGACCTCTGAGATAAGATCCCCAGGACATGAATATGTGACCAGTTAGCAGTGGCAGAGTGAATTGTTTAAATGTGAGAAAGACAAAGGCTGCCTGTGCACCTGCCATAATTCTGATGTGAGATGGGAGACCATTCAAAGTGGTGTATAGTTTCATGGGATGTGGGTTACCTGAGAAAATAAGCTATACATGGATTGATATAGCCAGAGACCATCTCAAATGCTACAACCCTTAAGTTTGTTTCAGCAAATCCTAGGAATTCCTCCCGTTTGCATTTGGTTTTGCATCTTTCAGACAACTACCATACCCTTTCCTTTGTTATAATTCAGTTTCGGCACCTGAAATAAATATGTAGGGATCATAGTGGGGGCTGAATAAATGTATTGGATTTAGAGGCTTTCTTTTCTTTTCTTTTTTTTTTTT
>ML112039.1:0-52798 GCA_003697995.1 Taxidea taxus jeffersonii
GGGGGGGGGCAGGCTACACACTGAGCAGAGAGACCAATGTGGGGCTTGATCCCAGGACCCTGATATCATGACCAGGGCCAAAGGCAGAGGCTCAACCCCTGAGCCACTCAGATGCACCTGTTTTGTTTTGGTTTGCTTTTTCAAGATGTTTTTGCATATTCAGTGTCTTTTCTGTTTCCATATATGTTTTGTGATAGTTTTTTCACACTCTGTGAAAAATGGTACTCTGTGAAAAATGGTTGGAACTCAAAAAGAACGAAAGGCCTTAAAGGGTGAGTGGTGTAACCAGGCAGCCAGAGGCATGGGCCTAAGCCCACAGTCTGAGGGTGGTCACAGCCAGCACCCACCCATGCCTGAAAGAGCATGGCAGGGGCTCCTGTTGGTAGTCCCTTAGCTCATAGCGTTCTGCTTCTTACGTCATTGCTGGGGCTGTGTGTACACCTTCATATGCCTGAGAGAGCCCCATGTAGTCTCCTGTCCAAGGTCCCTGGGTTCACAGCCTTCCCAGACGTTCGCCACGGCCTTCTACAACCTGGGTCACAAAAGGGTCTGAAAGAACAGGGTATGGGCATGGTCTCCAGACAGAAGTCCTGGCATCAGCAGCCACTGGAAATGGGAGACCAATATCGCTCCTGGTTTTAGTGTATAGGGCTGAAGAACACCTGCACGGGCATTGGGCAACCATGAAGATGGTGGCTGGGAGTGTACACTGACTTTGGGAGGTTTTGGTGTTCAGCAGAGTTGGCAGAGGTTCAGTCTGTGTGTTCTGGACCATCCAAAGAGGAGCAGATGGAGGCTTTTTTCTGAGACGGAGGTCTGGGCACAGGCAGTTTACTTTACACTAACCCTTCAAAAAGCTGCAAAAGCTGCCAAGGAACAAAAAGCTTCAGAGAAAAAAAAAAAAAACATGCAAAACCAGTTTCCAGAGAGTCCAGCCCCTTGAATGTACGCAGGGTAACTCAATCCAGGTAAGACTGACTGAAAAACAATGTGGAAAGCCCCTCCCACAGAAGACAAGCCAAAAGAACAAGAGGACAATAAACACAAGGTCCCCATTAAACTGTAAAACCCCAGTTTCAGGATAAAGCAATATATTAAAGTCCAGGAATTGCCCACAAACCTGTATGTTTCAGAGATGCAACTTTTTTTTTTTATTCATTCTCACAATTCTTCTTTTTTTAAAACCTATTTAGAGTTACAAATAGATGTTCAATACAACGTATCCCATAATAAATTTTAACTTGAATATTTTTCTTTCATGTACCTGTGTTTCTTTTTCTTTTTCTTTATTCTTTTAATATATATAGATCTAAATTTCAAGGTAATCTTTTTCGCTATTCAATACTATCCCTATATATAAACCAGTCTAAATTTCCCTGTATCACTGGAAAGTTGAGTTTTTTAACAAAAATAAAAAGATATACCCAGGAATAACTGAAATAACCTTCCTCAACCACATCAAGGGTTTATAAACACCTTCACATTTTATTCTTTGTCAGTCTTTCTGTGTTTTTGTTTTTTAGTATATAAATCTTAATCTTGAGATTCACATTGGCTGGGTTTTTCTTTTTCTTTTTTTCCTTTTCTTTTACTTTTGTTAGTCTTTTTGTTAGCTTTTTGTCTATGTACCTTATAAATCTTACTTTGAAGACCCAGTTTGGCTGGATTCTTCCTTCTCTCTCTCTCTCTCTCTCTCTCTCTCTCTCTCTCTCTTCCTTCTCTTTCTTTTCTGTGGTGACTTCCAATTGACTCATAACTTCCCAAGGTGCACCTTGACTGGATCATGTGTGATATATAGAGCTACACATCCCCTGAACCATGTTTCACCAAAATGACTAGGAGGAGGAAAAACAGGAAAAATTCAGAGACTGTGACCTCTGCCACAGTCGTATTGGATATGTACATAAACAGTATGTCAGAAATGGAATTCAGGGCCACAGTTATCCAGACAATGGCTAGGTTGCATAAGACCATTAGTGGCAACATAGATTCTCTAAGGGCAGAAGTGAGAGCTGATCTGGCAGAACTTAAAAATCCATCAATGAGATTCAACATAATCTAAATATTCTAACACCTAGGATAATTGAGGCTTAAGATCAAATTAGTGATCAAAGAAAGAAACCCAAAAGAGAGGAAGAATCAGGAGAAGTCCTGGGGTCAAACAGCTTAGAAACCATGAAAACAGAATTAGGGAAATAAATGACAAGATAAAATGTTCTAATGTCAGAATTATTGGAAGCCTTGATGGGGTAGAGAGAGAAAGAGGACTAGAAGATATAGTTGAACAAATCCTAGATGAAACTATCCCCAATCTGGGGAATAGAACAAGTGTTTGTGTCCTAGAGGCAGAGAGAACACCTCTTCAAGATCAACAAAAGTAGGAAGAACTCCAGGCACATGAGTGAAATTCAGGAGTCACAAATTCAGAGAAGTTGTCTTAAGGGCAGCTAGGGGGAAGAGACTCCTTGCACACTTAAGAATGACCATCAGAATGACATCAGACATATCCACAGAAAACTCGAAGCCAAAAAGGGATGGCAAGACATATTCAGGACACTAAATTAGAATAACATGCAGCCAAGAATACTTTATCATAGTAAGGCTGACATTCAGAATGGATGGAGAGATAAAGAGCTTCCAGGAATAGTAATGTTTAACAGAGTATGTGACTACCAAGCTGACACTACAAGAAATATTAATGCAGGATCGATAAAAGAAGAAAGAACCTAAGAGCAATATAGAAAAGAAATTTACAAAGATAAACTATAGAAACAAGGACTTCACAGGCAATATTATGTCCACAAAAACTTATCTTTAAATAATCACTCTCAATGTGAATAGCCTAAATGCTCCCATAAAACAGCACAGGGTTACAGACTGGATAAAACAACAGCACTTGTACATATGCTGTCTACAAAATCCACATTTGGAACTTAAGGATACATTCAGACTGAAAGTGAAGGGATAGAGAAACGTGTTTCATGCCAAAGGGCCTCAAAAGAAAGCTAGAATAGTGATTCTTACATCAGATAAACTAGATTTTAAACTAAAGGCTGTAAAGAGAGATACAGAAAGACAGGACATCATTTTTAAAGGCTTCAACCACCAAGAAGAGCAAACAATTGTAAATATTTATGCAACCAACACGGGAGCAGCCAACTACGTAAGTCAACTGTGAAACAGAATAGGGTCATATTGGTATGAATACATTCATTGTAGAGGATCTTAACATGCCACTCTCAGCAATAAAGAGATTATCTAAGTAGATAATCAACATGGAAACCAGAGCTTTGAATGACACACTGGACCAGATGAACCTCATAAAAAATATATACAACATTCCACCTAAGACTACAGAATACTCATTCTTCTTGAGCACCAATGGAACATTCTCAAAAATAGATCACATCCTGGATCACAAATCAAGACTCAACAATACAAAAATATCAAGATTATACCCTGAATATTCTCAGACCACAATGCTTTGAAACTGTAACTCTACTACAAAAGCTTTGGAAGGAATTCAAATTCTTGGAAAACAAAGACAATCCTGCTCAAGAATGTTTGTATCAGTAAACCTGGGTGTCTCAGTTGGTTGAGCTTCTCCCTTCAGCTCCAGTAGTAAACATAGGGTCCTGAGATGGAGGCCTGCGTCAGGCTCCCTGCTCATCAGAAGGCCTTCTTCTCCCTCTCCCACTCTGTGTACCTGTTTTGCCTCTCTCACTGTGTCTCTCTCTGTCAAAAAAAGAAAAATAAAAAAAGAATATTTTAAAAGATTGAACTTTTGGATCAACCAGGAAATCAAAGAATAACTGACAATTCATGGAAACCAATGAGAATGAAGACACATTGGTCCAAAACCTGTGGGATACAGCAAAGGCAGTTCTAAGGGGGAAAAACTTAGACATCTAAGCCTCACTCAAAAAAGTGGAAAAATCCCAAATACACCAACTCTCTCTATGTCTTAAAGAACTGGAAACTCTGCAATAAACTAATCCAACTTCATGAACAAGTGGGGAAATAATCAAGAATAGAGCAGAGATCAATGAGTTAGAAACTAGAGAATCAGTAGAACACATCAATGAAACTAGAAGCTGGTTCTTTGAAAGAATCAATAAGATCAATAAACCACAGGACAAACTAATCCAAAAGAATAGATAGAAGGCCCAAATTAATAAAGTTATGAATGAAAGGGGAGAGATCACAACCAACACGAAAGAAAGAGAAAACAATCATTAGAAATCATGATCAACAGTTATATGCCAATAAGTTAAATAACCTGGAGAAATGGATGCATTTCTTAAACCTATAAACTTCAAGGCCTGAAACAGGAAGAATGTTACAACGTGAATAGACCAAATTTTAGAAATGAGATTGAATCAGTGATTTAAAAACTCCCAAGAAACAACAGTCCTGGACCTGAGGGATTCCCTGGGGGAATTCTACCAAACATTCAAAGAACAAATGATGCCTATTCTTCTGAAGCTGTTTCAAAAATAGAAACATAAGGAAAACTTCCAGACTCTTTCTATGAAGCCAACATTACCCTGATCCCCAAAACAGGCAAAGATCCTCAAAAGTAGAATTTCAGACCAATATCCCTGACGAACACGAATGCCAAGATTCACAACAATATTCTAGCTAACAGGATCCAACAATACATAAAAAAAAAATTATTCATCATGACCAGGGGAGTTTATCTCTGGTATGAAAGGGTGGTTCAACATTAACCAAGCAATTAATATGGTAGAAAAAAATCAATAAGAGAAGAGAGAAGAGCCACGTGATTCTCTAAATTGATGCAGGAAAAAGCATATGACAATAGACAAGATCTGGTCCTGATTAAAACTCTTCAAAGTATAAGGATAGAAGAACATTCCTAAATTTCATAAAACTATCTATAAAAAACCCTCAGCGAAATCATTCTCAGTGGGAAAAAGCTGACCACCTTCTCTTTGAGATCAGGAACATGACAAGGATGCATACTCTTGCCACTTTTGTTCTACATAGTACTAGAAGTCCTAGAACCCGCAATCAGACAACAAAAAGAAATAATAGGTATTCAAGTTGGCAAAGAAGAAATCAAACTCTCTCTCTTCACCAATGACATATACTTTATATGGAAAACCCAAAGACTCCACCCGTCCTATCCACTAAAACTCATATAGAAATTCAGTAATGTGGCAGGATACAAAATCAATGCACAGAAATCAGTTCTTTTCTTTAATGATAAAAATGAAAATATAGTAAGGGAAATTAGAGAATCAATTTCATTTAGTATAGCACCAAGAACCATAAGATTCCTGGGAATAAACCTAACCAAAGTGATAAAGAATCTGTACTTGAGGAACTACAGAACACTCAGGAAAGAAATTGAAGAAGACAGAAAAAGATGGAAAAGCATTCCATGTTTATGGATAAGAAAAAAATAAACATTGTTAAAATGTCTATACTGCCCCGAGCAATCTATACTTACAATGTCATCCCGATCAAAATTCCACCAGCATCTTTTAAAGTGATGTAACAAATAATCTTAAAATTTGTATGGAACCAGAAAAGACCCTGGATCACTACAGATATGTTGAAAAGGAGAAACAAAACTGGGGCCATCATGTTGCCTGATTTCAAGCTTTACTACAACACTGTGATCACCAAGACAGCATGGTGCTGGCACTAAAATAGACACATAGACCAAGGGAAAAGAGTGCAGAGTCCAGATATGGGCCCTCAACTCTATGTTCAAATCATCTTCGACAAAGCAGGGAAACTATCCTGTGGACAAAAGGTAGTCCCCTCCATAAATGTTGCTGGGTAAATTGGACAGCTATGTATAGAAGACTGAATCTCAACCATTCAAACCTACCATACACAAAGATCAACTTGAAATGGATGACAGACCTCAACATGAAGAAAGAACCTACCCGAATCCTAGAGGAAAACAGGCAGTATACTCCTTGACATCAGACACAGCCACTTCTTTCAAGACACTTCTCAAAAGGCGAAGGAAACAAAAGCAAAAATTAACTTTTGGTGCTTCTTCAAGATAAAAACCTTCTGCACAACAAAGGAAAAGGTCAACAAAACAAGAAGGCAACTCATGATATAGGAGAAGATGTTCCTAAATGACACTACAAAGGGCTGATATCCAAGATCTCTGTAGAACTCCTCAAACTCAACACCCAAAAAATGGAGAAACACATAAAAAATGGTTTAAATCATTCAACAGACACTTCTCCAAAGAAGACATACAAATGGATAACAGACACATGAGAAATTGTTCATCATTATGAGCCATCAGGGAGATTTAAATCAAAACAACATTGAGATTCCATCTTACCCCAATTAGAATGGCTCAAATTAACAAGACAGTAAACAACAATTTTGGAGATGATGTGGAAAGTGGAACCCTCTTACACTGTTAGTGGGAATGCAAGTTGGTATAGCCACATTGGAAAATGTTGGGGAGATACCTCAAAAAAATAAAAAATAGAGCTACCTATGACCCTGCAATTGCACAACTAGGTATTTACCCCAAAGATCCAGATGTAGTAAATCAGGGGCCATATGCATCCCAGTGTTCTTAGCGGCAATGGCCATATTTGAGAAAATGAGCAAACAGACAAGATGCCTTCAATAAATGAATTGATAAAGAAGAAATGGTACCGATATACAATGGAATATTATGGCTCCATCAGAAAGGATGGATACTCAACTTTTGTATCGACATGGATGGAACTGGAGGAGATTATGCTGAGTGAAATAAGTCAAGCAGAGGAACTCAAGTATCATACGGTTTCACTTACTTGTGGAGCATAAGGAATAACATGGAGGCCATTAGAAAAAATGAAAGGAAAAGTGAATTGAGGGAAATCAGAGGAGGAGATGAACCATGAGAGACTGTGGACTCTGAGAAACAAACTGAAGCTTTTGGAAGAGAAGGGGTTGGGGGGATGTTTTAGTCTGGTGGTGGGTATTAAGGAAGGCAAGTATTGCATGGAGCAAGGGTTGTGGCACATAAACAGTGAATCTTGGAACAGTGGAAAATTTAATTTAAATTAAAAAATGTAAAAGATCTGGAGAAGGAAGGGCAAATAAACCCAAAACCAAGCAAAAGAAGAGAAATAATAAAGTTTTGAGCTGAGGTCAATGAAATGGAAACCAGAAAAATATTATAGAAAAAAAAGAAAAAGAAAAATTGAAACTGTTTTTTTTTTTTTGGAAGAATTAATAAGATCAATAAATCCCTGGCCAGACTTACCCAAAACAAAACAGAAAGGACACAAATTAATGAAAATACGAATGAAAGGAGAGATATCACAACACCAGGGAAATATTTTAAAAAATTAAAATTATTATCAGAAATCTGGAGACAAGATTGCTGAGAAGTAAGAGGCACTTTTTCAACCAGTCCTCTAAAGTGAGCTGATTATCTACCAAAGAACTAAGATCACATGAAATCTGCATGACATTAGTATTATACACTTTTGCATCTCTAAGGGGGCCGAAGAAGCCAGTGGACAGGTAATGTGGAGTGGGAACATTGGACTGAAACTGGAAGGTTTAAAAAAATGGGGAGGGAGCCACTGGGAGTGACTCATTGGAAAGTAATACCCCAATATGAAAGTTCACTGATTGGGAACAGCATTAACTTGGAGTGTGGTTGAAAGCACTCAAAAGGAGCAAAAGATCTTAAGGGGAAATTGGTGGAATTGGGCAGTTGGGGACAGGGATTTAAGCCCAAGAAGGCAGGGGTCCTACTGCTGGTAAAGAACCAGAGAGTGCAGCGAAGAAGCCAGTTCTTAGTCCCTGAGATGGTGGTGTGCTGAGAGCATCTGGGTGGTAGTGCCTGTGGGGGAGTCTGGTGTGGACACCATCCAGCAGTCTATAGAACCATAGCCTTTTGCACTCTGCACATGCACTGCACATTGGGGGTCTGAGTCGCGCTCTATACCCTCCCCTGAGAGAGGTCCATGCAGGCGCTTGCTGATGCTCTCTAGGAAAGGGAGATTTTGAACACTCCCATTCCCGGCCATCATGAAAATTTCAGTGTGCTATCTCTGACTGGGACCTCTCCAGCAGTCTGTACCTGGCCAGACAGCCATGGCTAGTATTTCTTGTGGTTTGGGGCAGAAGGGGGAGTTCCTGTGACCCCAGAGACCATGACTGGAGACATGCTCTACCTGTGGCAGAGGGGGAATTTATGTGCTCTGGAGCACCTAGAGGGGAAAAGTCTGAAGCTTCTCTCTGAGATGGAGGTCTGGCTGCAATATGCTTTCCTCTAACCTCCAAAGAACTGCCAAAAGCCACCAAGGGGAGAACAAACAACCAACCAAGCAACCAAACAAACAAACAAAAAAACCTCCAGAGAAAAAAAGCCTGAAAAACAGGTTTCCTCAGACCCCAGCAATTTGTGGGGGTAGGAGGACTCAACTCTAGCAAGACTCCCTGAAAATCCACGCCACAGGACCCTCCCCCAGAAAGCCAAACAAGCAAACAAACAGAAAAAAAAAAAAAACAGAGGACAGCCACAACTATTTCATAGATACAACTTTTATTTTTAATTCATTCCCACTATTCACTTTCTTTTCCTTTATGTGGTATAACTTTTTAATCTATTTGCCATCACAATGAGATGTTCGGTACATCAAATAACATGGTAACCTTTTAATCTGAAGTTCTTTGGTATATATACCTGCATTTTTCTTTTGCTTTTCTATTTTCTAATTTATTTTATTTATGTATTTTTTAATATTCAAATAGAGATAAGTTTCAAAGTAATCCCCTTTCTGGAACCTATATATGAAAACAATTACCCCTATATATGAAACAATTTTAGTCCCCTTTTATCTCAGGAAAGCTGAGTCCTTTAATAAAGATATAAAGATACATCCAGGAATAAACTAAATCATCGTCCTCTCACACACAGAATTGATAACCAAACTCTCATCTTTCTCATCTGCAAGTGTTTCTATGTATTTTGTTGTTGTTGTTGTTGTACTTCTGGTAGTATATATACCTTATACTTAGGATTCATTTTGGCTGGTTTCTTTTAATTTATTTATTTTTCTTTTCATTTACCCTTGTTGATATTTTTGTTTGTCTGTTTTTGATTGTATATTTTGTAAATATTAACTTGGGACCCATTCAGGCTGGGCATTCTCTCTCTCATTTTTTTCCTTTCTCTCTCTCTCTCTCTCTCTCTCTCTTTTTCTATTATTTATTTCTTTTTGGTGGGGACCCTTGATTGCTCAGAAGCATTCCAGGGTATACCTTGCCTCCTCCACGATTGAAACATTCAGCTACATATCCATTCAGCCACCTCTCACCAAAACGACTAGGAGGAGGAAAGCAAAACAGAAGAAAAATTCAGAGATCAGTCCCTCTCCATCAGAGCTATTGGATATGGACATAGACAGTATGTTGGAACAGGAATTCAGGCTAACAATTATTCAGGCAATAGCTAGGTTGGAGAAAGCATATAATGACAAAATGGAATTCATTAAGGGCAGAAGCGAAAGCCACTAGGGATGATTTTAACAATGCTCTCAACTAGTTACAATCTAATCTAAAATCTCTAAAAGCAGGAGTAACTGAGGTAGAAGATAGAATTAGTGATCTAGAGGACAAAGAGATAGAGAAATGGGATCAGGAGGCAGCCTGGACACATAGAAGACATGAAAACAGAATTAGGGAAATAAATGACGTCATGAAATGTTCCAATGTCAGAATTATTAGAATGCCTGAGGGAGAGGAGAAAGAACGAAGACTAGAGCATATAGTTGAACAAATTCTCCATTAAACCTTTCCTAAACTGGTGAAAGGAACCAGCGTTCATGAATTAGAAGCAGAAAAGGCTCACCCCAAGACATAGAATCTAAAAAATGTCAATACAACTCATTGCAAAAAATATGAAACATAATTTCAAACAGGAGCTCTTAAAAGCTGCTAGGCAGAAGAGATTCCTTACATAAAGATGCAATCCCACTATAATGACCTCAGATGTGTCCACAGAAATCTGTTAAGCCAGAAAGGACTGGCACGATGTACTCAGGGCACTAGATGGGAGGAGCATGCAGCCAAGAACAATTTATCCAGCAAGATTGACATTCAAAATGGATGGAGAGATAAAGAGTTTCAAAGACAGACAAGGTATAAAAAAGTATGTGACCACTAAGCCATAACTGCAAGAAATATTATGGGGGGTTCTATAAAAGAGGAAAAACCCAAAAATATAATTAAACAGAAATATATGGCAAAAATCTATAGAAACAAAGACTTCACAGGTAACACAATGTCAATAAAAATGTCTCTCAATAATCACTCTAAACATGAATGGCCTAAAAGCACCCATAAAATATCACAGGGTTGCAGATTGAATAAAACGACAGTACACATCAATATGCTGTCCACAAGAGACCCATTTGGAACCAAAGGATACACCCAGACTGAAAGTGAAGGGATAGAGAAGCATCTTCTATAACGATGGGCCTCAAAAGAAGGCTGGGGTAGCGATTCTCATATCATATAAATTAGGTTTTAATCTAAAGACTGTAGTCAGAGATACAGAAGGACACTACTTCATTCTTAAAGAGACTATCCACCCGGAAGATCTAACAATTGTAAGCATTTATGCCCCCAATACAGGAGGAGCCAATTACATATGAAAACTGTTAATCATGATAAAGAGTCATATTGTTATGTATACATTAATAGTAGGCGATCTTAACATGCCATTCTCAGTATTGACAGATCCTCCGAGTAGAAAATCAGTAAGAAACAATATCATTTAATGACACATTGAACAAGATGGACCTCATAAATATATACAGAACATTCCACCCTAAAACAACAGAATACTCATTCTTCTCGAGTACACATAGAACTTTCTCCAGATTAGACCACATACTGGATCACAAATCAAGGCTAAACTGATAGCAAAATATTGGGAAAGATCCCTGCATACTCTCGGATCACAATGCTTTGAATCTGGAGTTCAACCAAAAGAACATTTTGGAAGGACCTGGAACACCGGGAAACTAAAGACCATCACCTTGCTTAAGAATGCTTGGATCAACTGGGAATTCTAAGGAGAACTTAAACAATTCATGGAAACCAATGAGAATGAAGATACTTCATTCCAAAACCTACAGGATACAGCAAAGGCAGTCCTAAGGGAGAAATACACAGCGATCCAAGGCTCCCTCAAAAAACATTGAAAAATCCGGAATACACAAGCTCTCTTACACCTTAAAGAACTGGAACATCAACAGTAAATTAGGCCAACTCCACACACAAAAAGGGAAATAATCAAGATTAAAGCAGATATCAATGAGATAGAAACTAGATATGTATATCTATATCTAGATATAGTTATAGATATAGATATCTAGATATCTATATCTATATCTATATAGATATATCTATATCTAGATCTAGATCTATATATCTGATATCTATATATACATATATATAGATATAGATATAGATATAATCTATATCTATATAGATGTAGATATCTAGATATCTCTCTATCTAGATAGATAGATATATATAGATATCTAGATATATATAGATATCTAGATATATATCTATATATCTAGGTATCTATATATATATATCTAGATATATATCTAGATATCTAGGTATCTATATATATAGATATATATAGATATATATATAGAGAGAGATCTATATATAGATCTATAGAGAGAGATCTATATATATATATAGATCTCTCTATATAGAGAGATATATCAATGAAACTAGAAGCTGTTTTTTGAAAGAATAAATAAGATTAATAAGTCATTGCCCAAACTAATCCAATAGAAAAGAGAGAAGAACCAAATTAATAAAACTATTAATGAAAATGGAGAGATCACAACTAACACCAAGGAAATAGAAACAATCATCAGAAGTTATTATCCACAGTTATATGCCAAAAAGTTAAGCAATGTAGATGAAGTGGATGCCTTTCTGTAATACTATGGGCTTCCCAAATTGAACCAGGAAGAAATTGACCACCTGAATAGACAAATATCTAGTAATGAGACTGTAGTAGTGATCAAAAACCTCCCCCCCCCAAAAAAAGAGCCCAGGGCCTAATGGCTTCCCTGGGTAATTCTACCAAACCTTCAAAGAAGAAATGAAACCTATTCTCCTAAAGCTGTTTCAAAAAACAGAAGTAGAAGGAAGACTTCCAGACTCTTTTATGAAGCCAGGATTATCCTGATCCTCAAACTAGGCAAAGACACCACCAGAAAGGAGTATTTCAGACCTATACCCCTGATGAATATGTATGCTAAGATTCTCAACAATATCCTAGCAAATAGGATCCAACAACACATTAAACAGATTACCCACCATGACCAAGTGGGATCCATCCCTGGGTTACAAGGATGATTCAATATTCCCAAATAAATCAATGTGATAGAACAAGTCAATAAGAGAAGAGAGAAGAACCACATGGTCCTCTCTACTGATGCAGAAAAAGCCTTTGACAAAATCCGGCATCCGTTCCTGATTAAAACGCTTCAAAGTATAGGGATTGAGGGAAAATTCCTGAACTTCATAAAATATTTATGAAAATCCCACAGCAAATGTCATCCTCAATGGGAAAAAATCTCACAGCCTTCCCACTGAAATCAGGAACAGGACAAGGATGCCCATTCTCATCACTCTTTTTCAACATAGTATTAGAAGTCCTAGCAACAGCAATCAGACAACAAAGAGAAATAAAAGGCATCCAAATTGACAGTGAAGAAGTCAAACCTTCTCTCTTTGCAGATGACATGATGCTTTATATGATAATACCACTAGACTTCACCCGCACCCTACTAGAACTCATATAACAATTCAGTAATGTGGCAGGATACATAGTTAATGTACAGAAATCAGTTAGGCGCTAACAATGAAAACACAGAAAGGGAAATTAGAGAATCAATACAGTTTACTATAGCACCATGGACCATAAGATACCTGGGAATAAACATAACCAAAGAGGTAAAAGATCTGTACTTGAGGAACTAGAGAAAACTCATGAAAGAAATAGAAGAAACAAAACATTGGAAGACCATTCGTTGCTCTTGGATCAGAAAAAAATATATATTATTAAAATATCTATACTGCCTAGAGCAATCTATACTTTTAATGTCATTCTGATCAAGATTCCACTGATATTTTTCAAAGAGTTACAGCAAATAATCCTAAAATTTGTATGGAAACAGAAGAGACCCCGAATTGCTAAGGAAATGTTGATAAAGAAAAGCAATACTGGCGGCATCAGGTTGCCTGATTTCAAGAATTACGACAAAGTTGTGGTCACGAAGACAGCATGGTACTGGTAAAAAAAAAAACAGATTCCTAGACCAGTGGAAAAGAGGAGAGCCCATATATGGACCCTCAACTCTATGGTCAAGTAATCTTTGAAAAAACAGGAAAAAAATATCCAGTGAATAAAAGACAGTCTCTTCAATCAATGGTGCAGTGAAAATTGGACATCTATATGTAGAGGAATGAAATGCGGCACCATAGACAAAGATAAACATGTAGTGGATTAAAGACTTCCACGTGAGGCAGGATTCCATCAGAATCATAGAGGAGAACATAGGCAGTACCCTCTTTGATATCATCCAGAACATCTTCTTTCATGAAATGTCTCCAAAGACAACGGAAAGAAAAGTGAAAATCAATTTTGGGGGCTTCATCAAGCTCAAAATCTTCTGCACAGTGAAGGAAACAGTCAACAAAACAACAGGCAACCTATAGAATGGGAGAAGATATCCGCAGATGACAATATAGACAAAGGCTGATATCCAGGATCTATAAATAACTCCTCAAATTAAACACCCAAAAAGAGATAATCATGTCAGAAAATGGGAAGAAGACATGAACAGACACTTCTTCAATGAAGACATTCAAATGGCTAGTAGACACATGAAAAAAAAAAAAGGTTCATCATCTCTAGCCATCAGGGAGATTCAAATCAAAAGCCCATTGAGATACCACCTTACACCAGTTATAATGGCCAAAATTAACAAGACAGTAAACAACGAGTGTTGGAGAGGATGTGGGAAAAAGGGAACCCTATTACTCTGTTGGTGGGAATGCAAGTTGGTGCACCCAATTTGGAAAACAGTGTCGAGATTCCTTTAGAAATTAAAAATAGAGTTCCCCTATAGCCTGGCAATTGCTCTACTGAGTATTTACCCTAAAGTTACAGAATTAGTGAAAAGAAGGTCCATCTGTACCCCAATATTCATATGAGCAATGGCCATGGTCACCAAACTCTGGAAAGAAACATGATGCCCTTCAACAGATGAATGGATAAGAAGATGTGGTCCATATACACTATGGAGTAGTATGCCTCCTTCAGAAAATATGAATACCCAAGTTTTATACAACAAGGACTGGATTGGAAGAGATTGTGCTGAGTGAAATAATTCAAAAAGAATGAGTCAATTATCATATCCTTTCTCTTATTTGTGGAACATAGGAAATAACACAGAGGACATGGGGAGATGGAGAGGGGAAAGGATTTGGGGGAAATTGTACAAAGACAGAAAAATAAGTAATTGACAATATCGAAAGGCCGATAACTAGTAATAAAATTAAAGCAGTAATGACAATCCTTCCCCTAAAAAAGAAACTATGTCCAAATGGCTTCCCGATGGTGTTTGAAGAAATATTTAAAAAAATAAATAATACTGATTTTTATGTAGCTATTTTAAAAATAGTAATGGAAGGAAAACTTCCAGACGTGTTCAATGAGGCCAGAATTGTCCTGATCCCAAAATCAGGCAATGACCCCATCAAAAAGGAAATCTACAGACAAATATCCCTGATGAACATGGATTTCAAAATCCTCAGCAAGTTCCTAGCCAACAGGATCCAACAGTACATTAACAGGATTATCCTTCATAACCAGGTGGGATTTATTCACGGATTGCAAAGATGGTTCATTATTTACAAATCAATCAACAAGATAGAGGACACCGATGAAAGAAACATGCGGGAAACATATAATCCCTTCAACTGATGTGGAAAAATCATTTGACGAAATCCAGCATCCCTTCCTGATTAAACTCTTCAGAGTGTAGGGCTAGACGGAAAATTCCTCTATTTCATAAAAACCATCTACAAAATGCCACAGAGAATATCAATCTCGATGGAGAAAATTTGAGAGTTTTCCTTTTACACGGCAGGGATGCCTACTCTTTACAGTATTGTTCCACAATCAGCCAACCACAACAAATAATAGTAATAATAATAAAGTAAAAGGCATTCAAATTGGTAATGAAGAAGCCAAACTCTCACCTCACAGATGACATAATAGTTTATGTGGAAAACCCAAAAGACTTCACCCCCAAATTGGTAGAACTCACAGAGCAATTTAGTAATGTGGCAAGATACAAAATCAATGTACAGACCAGTTGTTCTTCTATACACTAACAGTGTAAGTGTAGTTAGAGAAATTAAGAAATGGATTCCATTTACAATAGCACCAAAAACCATAAGATACATAGGAAAAAACCTAAGTGAAGACATAAATTATCTATACTCCAGAAACAACAGAACAATTTTTAAAGAAAGATGAAGACACAAAAACATGGGAAATCACCACTATTAAAAGAACACTAGCATTTTTCAAGTAACTGGAACAAAGAATCTCAAAATTTTATGGTACCATAAAAGATGCCTAATTGTCAGGAGAATGTTGAGAAAGAAAATGAAAACTGGGAACATTGTGTTGGCTGACCTCATGGAATATTACAAAGCTGTGATCACCAAGACTGCATGGTATTGGCACCAAAGGAAGACACAAAGATCAAGGGAATCTAATAGAGGTTACAGAGATGGACGCTCAACTCTATGGTCAACTTACATTCAACAAATCAGGAGAGAATATACAATTAACAAAAGTACTTCCCTTAAATAATCTGTGTTGGAAAAAATCGACTGCTATATATAGAGGAATGAAACTCAACCATTCACTTATACCATATACAAAGATAAACTCAATATTGGTGAAGGTCCTAATGTTAGATAGTAATTCATTAAAATCCTAAATGAGAATCCAGGAAGCAATCTCATTGACCATGGACAAAGCAAATTTTCATGACACATCTCCAAAATCAAGGGAAAAAAAAAACATAAATGAACTTCTGGGACGTCAAGATAAAAATTATCTGAATAGCAAAGGAAACAGTTAACAAAACAAAGAGGCAAGAGAAGATATTTGCAAATAACACTACAGACAAAGGGCTGATACCCAAGATCTATAACTGACTTCTCAAACTCAACACCCAAAAAACAAGGAATCAAGTTAAAAAATGGGCATAAGACATGTAGAGATTCTTCTCTAAAGAAGACATACAGATGGCTTACAGACACATAAAAAATGTTCAGGTGCATAAACAATGAATCTTGGAACACTGAAAAAATAACATTAAATTAAAAAAAAAAAAAGAGTTCCGGCATATTTAGCCATCACGGAAATGCTAATCAAAAACACATTGAGGTATCACCTTATACAAATTCAGAATGGCAGAAATTAAAAAGGCACAACCAATATAGGTAAGGATGTGGAGAAAGGGGAACCCTCTCTCATTGTTGGTAGGAATGCAAGCTGGTACATCCACTTTGGAAAACAATATGGAGGGTCCCCAAAAAGTTAAAAATAGAGCTACCTAATGATCCAGCAATTGCACTACTGGATATTTACAACCGCACAGATGTAGTGAAAAAAGAAGGCAATGCACCCCAGTTTTCATAGCAGCAATGACCATGATAACCAAACTGGAAGGAGCCAAAGTTCCCTTCAACAGAGAAAGGGATAAAGATGATGTGGTCCATTTATACAATGCAATATGACTCATCCTTTATGAAAGATAATACCCACCACTTGCATTGACATAGCTAGAACTGGAGGGGATTATGCTAAGTGAAATAAGTCAAGCAGAGAAACACAATTATCATATGGTTTCACTTATATGTGGAATATAAGGAATATCATGGAGTTCATTAGAAGAAGGAAGGGAAAAATGAAGGGGTAGAATCAGGGGGAAAGGAACCATGAGAGATTATGGACTGTGAGAATCAGACTGAGAGTTTCAAAGGGGAAGTCAGTGGGTACTGGAGCAGTCCTGTGATGGGTATTTATGAGTGCATGGGAAGTAATGAGCACTGGGTGATATATACAAATAATGAATAATTGAACACTACATCAGAAATTAATGGTGTATTGTATGGTGACTCACATAACAATTACTTGATTAATTAATTAAAAGAAGGTTGAAATAAAGGAGAAAAAAGAAAGTAAAACGTGTATCCAAAAATAAAAATGGATTACTGAGGAGTTTAAGGTGCAGGTGGCTTAGAGAAAGGAAAAATGTTTCATTAATCGAAATTTTAGAAGATTGAATACAGTTAGTAATCCTCATAAAAGAGTATTTTTCTTACAATATTTCGGTCACAATAATAGAAAGAGGACTCAAATTAACGGTATTAAAAAGGAATTTATAACATATGAGATAACTATTTAAAAACACTAAATTAGTGTAAGATACAGAACTGATACTCTCACAAAATTTATACAATGAAAGAGAAGAATCTCAATGTGAGAGGAAAACTTTTTATCCAGCCACAAGAGGCCAGAAAGTCAAACCCAAATCAGGTGTTGTTGCTTTGGAACATTTGGTTGCGGAAGACTTACCCTTGGCTGATAATACATGGGACTGTAGGGGTACCAGGTAGATGTGAGTCCTGGAGGAAAGGGCTCAAAGTTCCTCAGTCAGAGGAAGTATTGTGCTACACACAAGAGCACAAGCATGTGGACACCAGTTTCTCCTTCCACACTGGATGTGCCATTGCCTCCAAAGTCCTCCTTTCTAACACTGTTCTCTTCTTAGAACACTTCCCAAAGGAAGGCAGGAGAAAACAGACATCCCATTTCTCCATCCCCAACCAATCTCCTCCTTCAAGCCTTTGAGAACAACTGATTTCCTAGCATTGCTACTAGGGAACACCTGGTCAGGCTCAAGGACTTTCCCATATCAAAGATTTAGTCCCACGAGGTGTTAAACTTGGGATAGTGGTACCTGAGAAATTGAAGAAAAAGTATAGACACCATGGGGTTATACAGGGGATCCAGTGCACAGGCAGTAGGAGGAAAATATGGAACTTGCACGTGAGAGATGGCTCAAAGGCATAATGTGCAAACCAAACAGGGGGATGAGAATGGGAGGCCATACAGATGGGGGTGTAAATGTACATGTTTGTAGAAACGGTGAGTGGACTAAAGTGAGGAAATGAAAAAGTTCCCACCTATCTTCGAATCACACTAAGTGTCAATGCTTTAGCAGTTTAGTGGCACTGTCTTTGTGGCCTCCAGAATTTCTTGAGTGTGTCGGGTTGCTCTTCTGTGTGTGGCAAGCCACCTCTTGGAAAACCCTAGCCAGGAGAGCCACCAACGACCTGGCCAGGGAGATCCCCTGGAGAATCCAGTACATGTGATTCCTCTATTTCTGCAGATGCTATTTCCTTGACTTAAATCCACTGGTTTCTCTGGGATGGAAACACAAGTACAGATAAGCAAACTCTCTGGCCGGAAGACACACTCATCTCCACTGTTAGGAATTGCTCATGTACTGCCGTCAAGTCCTGGGAAAATGACTCCCTTTGACACCTGTTTCTACTGGGTTCCACTTGTCTCCTAGAGTTAACCTGATAGAGTTTCGTAGCCCTGTGATTCAAAAGGATATGGAAGCATGATTTGGTTCTTGGTGTACCATTTCCTGTTGTACCGCTTGTTGGTTGTTGCTTGATTGGTGGTTACCCTGCTGCTTTCATAACTGGCCTGCTCTTGGAGTCCACTGAAGCAGTTGACTGATGGCACATTCCTTCTCATCTTCCTTTTAGCCATGGAAGGTACTGTTACCATGTAAGGGTGGTTAGTTATTTTGTATACACACACACACACACACACACACACACACACAGGCACAGCAGCAGCAGCACAACCATCCCAATACAACAGAAAAAACCCCAGCTTTGAAACAGATGCAACTTGGCCCTTCCAGTTTCCTTTCTATTTTGAATTGATCTAATTTTCTCAATCTGCTTTCCAGGGTACTGGAAATGTCTTCTCCTCCTAGGTCATTCAGTAGTGCTCTCCTCTGAGAGCTCAAGTCTCTCTGGACAATTCCTGCCAAGGTCAATCAAAAATAGGAATAGCAGCTGGTGCCAGGGGAAACCCAAAATGATAGATTCATCATAGCACAAACTATTTCTTTCTGGTAAACCTAGGGAGGCCTGAATCCATATCAGACTGCAAGAGGGAAAACCCTGCCTCCTGGAACACATGCTGGATGATTGTGATCCACAGAGCATTGGGGGAAGGGGATTGAGAGATGCTTGCACATGGCTGCTGTCGGAAGCAAACCTGAAGTCAATGACCAGGAGTCCCAACAAGAGGCCCTTTTTGGAAACTAGGCAAGCTAGATCTCAAGGGGCAGAGTATGGCTCAAGATTCAGGACCTCCTTTAGGTGTCACTGACAAAAATGGAACTTTCAACTCCAATGCACCAGCATTCGGGATGTGCTGTGAGATTGTTCCTGGATGTTTGTTAAGAGCAGTGGGATCACCTTTGTTCCTCGGAAGGTGCTTTCTCCCCTCACTCCCCCAGTGGATCTCCTTAATTCCCTGGCATACTGTCATCCCATGGCATGGGAGAGGTGAGTATCTCCCTAGATCCTGGACTATCACCTGTTCCCAAGGACAGCTGGCAGGCTGCCTGAGTCCTATTGAGCTGGCTCTCAGGTGGATCCATGGGTGACAATGGAACAATAATCTTCGGCCTGAGAAGGGGCCCACCGGGCAGAAAGTGAAGAGCTGAGCTGGCACCGCCAGTTTGCACTCCTATGAAAGTCTTCCTAATCCAGTGGCCATTGTCCCTGCAACAGGTCAACTCCCGCCAGGATCCCATCAGAGGCAGATTGTTTTGAGTCCGTGTCAGAAAGAGGCTCTGCAAGCCTTGTTCCAGCAGTACTGCTACCCAGGTACCACCACCAGGGAACGACTGGCCCGAGAGCTAGACATTCCAGAACCCAGGATCCAGATAGGCTTGAGCTTCCCTTTTATCATCCCTGGTCACCAGTTGTGAGAACAATAGGGCTGAAGCCAGTACATGTCCATCTCCTTCCCCCCCTGGGAAGTTCAGATTCTTTGGCTCCTGTGTGTGCATGCCTGGGGAGCCCTTGCCTTTGTAGTCATTCCAATTCACTCTGTCTGAGAACATGGACACTGCTAGAGGGCAAAGCCATGGCACTCCAACTGTTCAACACATCCAGGCTGACTTCCCCTAGAAATCCTTATTCCAGAGTGATATCATGGCCAAAAAAAAAAACTCTGAGACTTAAGTTTTGGGGAAAAATAAATTGAAGAAATGGAGGTAGACAGATGATAGGGATAGAGATAAAGGATGTAGATTCAGATAGAGATATAGATACAGATATAGAAAAATAATATTCCCCTGTGCAGCCTAACGATCTGTTCATCTTTCACTACCTAAGTTTTGTCCAGAACCAGCTCACAAGACAGCAAAGGCAGAGCCGATTGGGGTGTGCAAACTCCCAAGAGGAAGGGCCATATGTGGACAGGAACAGCTTCCAGCTTGAACTCCAGGTGGCACCCCAGCATACCAAATGGATCTCTTCTTGAGATTCCCCATCATGCACGTACAGGTCTGATGGGCATCTCAAGTGTTTGGCAAGAGGGTTTAGGAAAGGAACCCTTGTTACCTTGTTCCAGCTGCCTTTTGTGTACCCAAAAATAGACACTGCACTTATGCCACCTGTTGGTCGGTAGCATTGTCTCCCGGACAGGAAGGCTCTGAATCTTCTTGTCCTCAAAGTATGAGTAAAGACAGAGTCCTTTTCCTGGGGCACCTCAGGTTCTAGTGGCAAGTGCTGGCTTGGGTGGTTTGGTCCATGGTGACCTAATGGACTCAGGGAAGGAGAAGCTACAAAGAAAATCTAAAAGCCCAAGAATACACACACACACACACACACACACACACACACACACACTCACTCACTCACAGGTGCACACAGACACCAATTTCTCTTTCCACACTGGATGGGCCAGGCTCATGCTTCAGAGAATGCCTGAGGCCCAAATGACCATCTGTAGCTTGGAAAGACAGAAGGGTTTTCCTCCTTGTCCCATGGATGGGTCTCTATGGCACTCCATAAGTTAATCAAGCTCCACAAGGCACCTGAAGGCATCGAGTACCCTGGGCAGCTTTTACCCTCCACGAGACCTGACTGACCATTGGCACGACACACACTGGCCCTCCTCCCTGCCATCAGCCTTTTCTATGGGGCCTGGAAACCCTGGCCCTGGCAGCAAACCCATGGAAGGAAGAGAGAACAATGAAGAAAACCTGCACATGCCTTTTTCTCCTGCCAAAAAGAACGTCCCATCTGCAGAGGCTGAGTGTGTAGACCAAGACACCACACTACATGTCTCGACTGGGAACCCAGGAACTTCAAGCCATCTGGGCTGGGAAAGCTCCAAACCGGCCAAACCAGGAACAAACACAGCCCTCATCGCCCAGTGATCCTGTCCCAGCTTATGTCCAGAATGTGTTATGGAATTTTCTTGGCATATTTGTCCCGGAGCCTGTCCAATCCACACAGATTGGCAGCCCCGGGGCCACAGTCTCAGAATGCAAGCCAGAAAGGGGACCCATGTGGTTCTTTCCAAAACCATACCACTTTTTCCTTTTCCGCTCTCTGATTGGTGTCTATTGGCATGCTCCTCTATGTACAACATTCCCTTGCTTCTCAGAAAGAAGGCAAATGTTCCCCGTCACCGTGTTGGTGGTGTTCCTTCAGCTGTGTCACACCTCTCCCTTGCAAAATGGCACTTGGAGGAAATCTATCTTGGATTTGAAAGATCCATAGGACTCTCCATTGCAATAATAAACTAGTTTTTGCCTCCCCAGTGTGGTGTTTCGTCGTGATTCATTCCATCACCCAACCATCTTGTCATGCCTAACCATCTTCAGACACTGGCGATGATTTCTGGGCCTGGGACGGACTGTGGAAGCCACCGGGATACCCACATCTAGTTCACAGTTCTTGCACAAACAAGCCAGAGAGGCAGCACTGCACAGCCAGCAGTCATCCACCTCCGCGTGAATGGAGGGGGACTTTGTGTAAGCATTCCTCCAAGGGATGTAGGTGGAACACAAGTGGCAGGCATTCCATGCACATGTACCTGATCCCACTCTCTCAACTGTGATCAAAGACACACCTCAGGCTGATCATAGAAGGCAGGCAATGAATCACACCCCAACCACGCTTGTGGCCCCTGCCCTCTGTCCTTGTCTCTCTTTCTCTTTCTTCAGATCTCTGTCTCTCTTTCCCTCTCCCTCTATCTCATTTTCTCTCACACATGGACACACACAGATGTGCACACAGCCTCACGACCATGCTCCATATCTTCCAAGTTGAAAGCAAACAAAGAACTCTGACCTGGGTCATTTCCTTCCACCTCGGTCTCTATCACTATCCACCCATGCTTATGCAATAATATATCTGTAGCCCCATGTTGTTACTTGTCTATTCCACTGGCAGATGACATATATTTCTCTGTGTATAAAGCTGGTGCTAGAACGCCTCCACATCTACCCTGCCCTAGGGTTTTGTTCTTCAGTTGGCTCTATGGACTCATCTACCTGTAGCTTCTGTAGACGGGGTGGAAGGTAGGGTCTCGATGTCCCCAGTCAGAATGGGTTAGGATGTCTGGAATGTGCCCAGATAAGCTGTCCTTGGTACAGAAGGGGCTTTGCATTGGTATAGATAAGCCAGGTGGAAGAACGTTTTTCTTCTGCCATTGGGAGCACCTAGGACTCTTCTAGTAGTGTTTGCAAGGTCTGTGGACTCGTGGCGTTGGCACATGTGCACATATATTGTGGAGGGAAAAGCGGGGTTGCAGCAACACTAAGGTCCACACAGATTCTCAAGTACGGTATGAGCCCTGGAGCCTGTCCAGACATGTGTGGTCAGTGAAATGCATATAAGGGAGCTGCAGATTACATGATTCTTTATATGTGAATACCACTAGACTTCACCCCGAACCTACTAGAACTCATATAGCAATTCAGTAATGTGGTAGGATACAAAGTTAATGTACAGAAATCAGTTGCTTACATATGCACTAAGAATGAAAACACAGAAAGGGAAATTAGAGAATCGATTCCGTTCACTATACCACCACAAACCATAAGATACCTGGGAATAAACCTAACCAAAGAGGTAAAGGATCTGTACTTGTGGAACTAGAGAACACTCATGAAAGAAATCGAAGACACAAAACGATGGAAGACCATTCCATGTTCTTGGATCAGAATAAATATTGTGAAAATGTCTATACTGCCTAGAGCAATCTATACTTTTAATGTCATTCTGATCAAAATTCCACTGATATTTTACAAAGAGCTAGAGAAAATAATCCTAAAATTTGTATTGGATCAGAAGAGACCCCGAATTGCTAAGGAAATGTTGATAAAGAGAAACAAAATTGGCGGCATCAGGTTGCCTGATTTCAATATTTACGGCAAAGCTGTGGTCACCAAGACAGCATGGTACTGGCACAAAAACAGATTCCTAGACCAGTGGAAAAGAGTAGAGAGCCCATATATAGACCCTCAACTCTATGGTCAAGTAATCTTTGACAAAGCAGGAAAAAAATATCCAGTGGATAAAAGACAGTCCCTTCAATAAATGGTGACGTGAAAAATGGACAGCTATGTGTAGAAGAATGAAACTCAAACATTCTCTTACACCCTCCGCAAAGATAAACATGTTGAAGAATAAAGACTTCAATGTGAGGCAGGATTCCATCAGAATCATAGAGGAGAACATACGCAATAACCTCTTTGATACTGGCCAGAGCAACTTCTTTCAAGACATGTCTCCAAAGGCAAAGGAAACAAAAGTGAAAATGAATTTTTGTGACTACATCAAGCTCAAAAGCTTCTGCACAGCAAAAGAAACAGTCAAAAAAACAAAGAGGCAACCCAGGGAATGAAAGAAGATATTGGCAAATGACAGTACAGACAAATGGCTGATATCCAGGTTCTATAAATAACCCCTCTAACTCAGCACCCAAAAAGAGATAATCATGTCAGAAAATGGACAGAAGACTTGAACAGACAATTCTTCAAAGAAGACATTCAAATGGCTAGCAGACACATGTAAAAAAATGCTCATTATCACTAGCCATCAGGGAGATTTAAATCAAAAGCTAGTTGAGATACCACCTTAAACCATTTAGAATGGCCAAAATTAACAAGACAGTAAACAACGTGTGTTGGAGAGGATGTGGGGAAAGGGGAACCCTCTTACTATGTTGGTGGCAATGCAAGTTGGTGCACCCAATTTGGAAAACAGTGTCGAGATTCCTTAAGAAATTAAAAATAGAGCTCCCCTATAGCCCTGCAATTGATCCACTGAGTATTTACCCTAAAGTCACACAATTAGTGAAAAGAAGGTCCATTGGTACCTCAATGTTCATAACAGCATTGGCCATGGTCACCAAACACTGGAAAGGACCATTATGCCCTTCAACGGATGAATGGATAATAAGATGTGGTCCATATACACTATGGAGTAGCATGCCTCCTTCAGAAAATATGAATACCCAACTTTTATACAACATGGACTGGATTGGAAGAGATTATGCTGAGTGAAATCAGTCAAGCAGAGAGTCAATTATCATATGCTTTCTCTTATTTGTGGAGCATAGGAAATAACACGGAGGACATGGGGAGATGGAGAAGGGAAGGGACTTGGGGGAAATTGGAGCGAGAGATGAACCATGAGAGACTATGGACTCTGAAAAACAATCTGAGGATTTGTAGGGGTAAGGGTTGGGAGTTTGGTTGAGCCTCATGGTGGGTATTATGGAGGGCACATATTGCACGGAACCCTGGTTGTGGTACATAAAAATGAATTCTGGTATATTGAAAGGAATTAAATAAACAAATAAATAAATAGGAATTATTATCATCTACTAATTTGAAAAAATTAGAGAACCTGAAATAAATGGATGCCTTTCTCGAAATTCATAAATTACCAAGACAGAAACAATAAGAATTTGGCAATACGGAAAAACCAATAACTAGTAACAAAATTAAAGCAGTAATCATAAGCCATCCCCAAAATAAGAAACTATGTCCAAATGGCTTCCCGATGGTGCTTGAAGAAACATTTAAAAAATAAATAATACTGATTTTTATGTAGCTATTTTAAAAATAGTAATGGAAGGAAAACTTCCAGACGTGTTCAATGAGGCCAGAATTGTCCTGATCCCAAAATCAGGCAATGACCCCATCAAAAAGGAAATCTACAGACAAATATCCCTGATGAACATAGATTTCAAAATCCTCAGCAAGTTCCTAGCCAACAGGATCCAACAGTACATTAACAGGATTATCCCTCATAACCAGGTGGGATTTATTCACGGAATGCAAAGATGGTTCATTATTTACAAATCAATCAACAAGATAGAGGACACCAATGAAAGAAACATGCGGGAAACATATAATCCCTTCAACTGATGTGGAAAAATCATTTGATGAAATCCAGCATCCCTTCCTGATTAAACTCTTCAGAGTGTAGGGCTAGACGGAAAATTCCTCTATTTCATAAAAACCATCTACAAAATGCCACAGAGAATATCAATCTCGATGGAGAAAATTTGAGAGTTTTCCTTTTACACGGCAGGGATGCCTACTCTTTACAGTATTGTTCCACAATCAGCCAACCACAACAAATAATAGTAATAATAATAAAATAAAAGGCATTCAAATTGGTAAAGAAGGAGCCAAACTCTCCCCTCACAGATGACATAATAGTTTATGTGGAAAACCCAAAAGACTCCACCCCCAAATTGGTAGAACTCACAGAGCAATTTAGTAATGTGGCAAGATACAAAATCAATGTACAGACCAGTTGTTCTTCTAGACACTAACAGTGTAAGTGTAGTTAGAGAAATTAAGAAATGGATTCCATTTACAATAGCACCAAAAAACATAAGATACATAGGAAAAAACCTAAGTAAAGAAATAAATGATCTATACTCTAGAAACAACAGAAAAATTTTTAAAGAAAGATTAAGACACAAAAACATGGGATATCACCGCTATTAAAGGAACACTATCATTTTTCAAGTAACTGGAACAAAGAATCCCAAAATTTTATGGTACCAGAAAAGGGGCCCAATTGCCAAGAGAATGTTGACAAAGAAAAAGAAAACTGGGAACATTGCGTTGCCTGACCTCATGCAATATTAAAAAGCTGTGATCACCAAGACTGCATGGTATTGGCACCAAAAGAAGACACAAAGATCAAGGGAAACTAATAGAGGTTTTAGAGATGGATGGACCCTCAACTCTATGGTCAACTAACTTTCAACAAATCAGGAGAGAATATACAATTAACAAAAGTCCATCCCTTCAATAATCTGTGTTGGGAAAATTCGAATGCAATATATATAGGAATGAAACTCAACAATTCTCTTACACCATATACAAAGATAAACTCAATATTGATGAAGGTCCTAATGTGTTATAGGAATCCATTAAAATCCTAAAGGAGAATCCAGGAAACAAATTATTTGACCTTGGACAAAGCAAATTTTCATGACACATCTCCAAAATCAAGGGGAAAGAACCAAAAATGATCTTCTGGGATGTCATCAAGTTAAAAAGTATCTGCATAGCAAAGGAAACAATGAACAGCACAAAGAAGCAACCCACAAGATGGGAGAAGATATTTGCAAATAACACTAGAGACAAAGGGCTGATATTCAAGATCTATAATGGACTTCTCAAACTCAACACCCAAAAAACGAACAATCAAGATAAAAAATGGGCATAAGACATGAAGAGATACTTCTCTAAAGAAGACATACAGATGGCTTACAGACACATAAAAATGTTCAGGTGCATAAACAATCAATCTTGGAACACTGAAAAAATAAAATAAAATAAAATAAAAATGTTCCAACATATTTAGCCATCAGGGAAATGCTAATCAAAAACACATTGAGGTAACAGCTTATACCAATTCAGAATGGCAGAAATTAACAAGGCACAACCAATATAGGTGAGGATGTGGAGAAAGGGGAACCCTCTTTCAATGTTGGTAGGAATGCAAGCTGGTACATCCACTTTGGAAAACAATATGGGGGTCCCCAAAAAGTTAAAAATAGAGCTACCTAATGATCCAGCAATTGCACTACTGGATATTTACAACAATGACACAGATGTAGTGAGAAAAGGGCACATGCACCCCAGTTTTCATAGCAGCAATGACCATGAAAACCAAACTGGAAGGAGCCAAAATTCCCTTTAACAGACAAAGGGATAATGATGATGCGGTTCATTTATACATTGGAATATGACCCATCCATTAGGAAAGATATATACCCACCATTTGCATTGACATAGATAGAACAGCAGGAGATTATGTTAAGTGACATAAGTCAAGCAGAGAAACACAATTATATGGTTTCACTATTATGTGGAACATAAGGAATATCATGGAGAACATTAGAAGAAGGAAGGGAAAAATGAAGGGGTAGAATCATGGGGAAAGGGACCATGAAAGATTATGGACTCTGAGAAACAGACTGAGAGTTTCAGAGGGGAAGTCATTGGGGATTGGAGCAGTCCTGTGATGGGTATTTAGGAGTGCATGGGAAGTAATAAGCACTGGGTGATATATACAAATAAAGAATAATTGAACACTACATCAAAAATTAATGGTGTATTGTGAGGTGACTCACATAACAATTAATTAATTGATTGATTAATTAAAAAAAGTTGAAATAAAGGAGACAAAATAAAGTAAAGCATGTGTATTCAAAAATAAAAATGGATTTCTGAGAAGTGTAAGGTGCAAATGGATTAGAGAAAGGGAAAAAAATGTTTCATTAATCTAAATTTTAGAAGATTGAATGCAGTTAGTAATCCTCATGAAAGAGTATTTTTCTTACAATATTTCGTTCGCCATAATAGGAAGAGGACTAAAATTAACAGTATAAAAGAGGGAATATATAACATATGAGATAACTATTTAAAAACTCTAAATTAGTGTAAGATACTAAACTGATACTCTCACAACAGTTATACACTGAAAGAAAATAATCTCAAGGTGATAGGAAAACTTTTTATCCAGCCACAAGAGGCCAGAAAGTCAAACCCAAATCAGGTATTGTTGCTTTGGAACTTTTGGTTGTGGAAGACTTACCCTTGGCTGATAATACATGGGACTGTAGAGGTACCAGGTAGATGTGAGTCCTGGAGGAAAGGAATCAGAGTCCCTCAGTCAGAGGAGGTATTGTGCTACACAAAAGAGCACAAGCATGTGGACACCAATTTCTCCTTCCACACCGGATGTGCCATTGCCTCCAAAATCCTCCTTTCTAACACAGTTCTCTTCTTAGAACACTTCCCAAAGGAAGGCAGGAGAAAACAGACATCCTTTTTCTCCTTCCCAAACCAATCTCCTCCTTCAAGCCTTTGAGGAAAACTGATTTCCTAGCATTGCTACTAGGGAACACCTGGTCAGGCTCAAAGACTTCCACAAATCCAACATTTAGTCCCATGAGTTGTTAAACTTGGGATAGTGGTACCTGAGAAATTGAGGAAGAAATATAGGCACCACGAGGTTATCCATGGAATCCGGTGCACAGGCAGTAGGAGGAAAATACGGAACTTGCGAGTGAGAGATGGCTCAAAGAAATAATGTGCCAACCAAACAGGGGTATGAGAGAGGGAGGCCATACAGATGGGGGTGGAAGTGTGCATGTTTGTAGAAACGGTGAGTGAACTAAAGTGAGGAAACAGAAATGTTGCCACCTATCTTCAAATCACATAAAGTGTCAATGCTTTAGCAGTTTAGTGGCAAAGTCTTTGTGGTCTCCAGAATTTCTTGCGTGTGTCGGGTTGGTCTTCTCCGGGTGGAAATGTGTTTGTCAGTGCCCTGGGCCTTAGCACCCCTGGGGCAGCAATGGATCCTTCCTACAAACCAAACCTTTTCTGGATAATCTAATCATCTAGAATAATCAGCCCATAGGATTCTTGGCCAGGTGAGCGAGAGGTCCCATTGGGCCCAGCTGGGAAGGCTTGTTCTCCATGAGCTCCACAGAGAGTAGTTTCTGGTAAAGGAGAAGTAAAATGGAGATAATGTTTAAGGAGGCAGACTCTCTGAAAGGGTGTCCTTCAGACCAAGAGCCCAAGACCATGCTTCAAGCTGGCATGCACAGGCCTGGACTCTGACAAGTCTTGTCCCTGGACAAAGGGGAAGCTCAGCATGCTTGTTCCTGAGAACTCCTCTTATCTTCCAGCACCAGAGGAATCGGAGAGACAAATCAAATGTAGGTGTGGTTGATTTGGACTCATTGTGGTCTATGCATTCCCCTGGACCCAGAACATATGTGCATGTAGACCTAGCCTGTGGACCTGAGGCCAGGAGACATGAGTTGAAGGCCCCGGGGGCATTTGGATTACACCCAAAAAGACACCAGGGGGTCAATGCTGAGGGATGCCATGAGTAACCTCTGAGGATTTGGAGTAGCCTGGGGGAAGTGGGACAATTGGTCCAGTAAGTCTTTGGCCTAGGAATCAAGGAACAGCAGGTTGAAATGGCAAAGAGAGGAAAGAGAGGGCAAGACATGGACTGAAGGGCAATGTGAGGGGAACTTAGCAGAGCAGAGCTAAGTGCCTGCCATTTCAGCCAGTCAAGTGGGAATCCCCTCCAGGCCAGGTGTTCACAGTTGCCCTAGGCTTGCACCTAGTTCACAAGGGACAGGGTAAAGGTGTGGACAGAGCTGCCCTGAGATTCAGAGCAACAGTCCCAGCCTTACACAGTGAGATCTGGGTAGGCAAGAAGGAACAAATCTATTCCGAATGGGCATCTGTGGCAAGAGGAGTCGCTGGGAGCTCTGGAAGCACCCCTCACAGAGGATAAGTTTCACACCCTGCTGGCCATGGGTGAGTCCACGATTACACTGGACTCAGAACAATGACCAGGAAGGCCTCATCGTCCCAACACCCCATTCATTCAGACTCTGTTCCTGAGATATAGATCTAGTGGGACAGGAAGGGTGAGGAACCGGCAGCACTGCTCATAATTTAGTTGAACACTGACGCCAAATGTAGCAATGAATGCTTTGAACGACAGAAGAATGGTATCCTCCCCATCCAGTGGATGGAGCTCCATGGAATTCCTGATGATCAACAAGCACCATAAGGCCCCTGAAGGCATGGACAACACTGGGCACTGGACACCCGCCCCGACACATATGGATCCAAATCATTGCCCTGCATACACACAGACCCTCTTCCCTGACATCATACTTTCCTCTGGGGCCTGGGAAACCGTGATCCTGGCATCAAAAGCAATCAAGGAAGAGAGGTCGAAGAAGGACACTTCAACGTGCCTTTTCCTTCTGCTGATGCAGAATGTCCCTTCTCCAGAAGCTGAGCGTGTAGACCAAGACAGCATGCTACATGTCTTGACTGTGGGAGCCCAAGGACACCAAGCTATCCTGACTGGGAGGGGTTGGAGCCGGCCAAACAAGAAAGGATCACAGGCCCCCATTGCCCAGTGATACTATGCAAGCCAAAGTGCAGAATACCCTGTGGACTTTTCCTGGCATATTTGCCCCCAAGCCTTTCCAGTGGACATAGATTGGCAGCCCCAAGGGCCAAAGCCAATCTCAGAAGGCATTCCAGAAAGGGAAACACTGTAGTTTTTTCCAGAACCTTAGCATTTTTTTTCCTATCTCTGGTTTTGTCTATCGGCCTACTTCTGTAAATACAGCATTCCCTACTTCTCAGAAAGAATGCAGATATTCACTCTCAGCGTCTTGGTGGTCTTCCTTCAGCAGAGTCACCCTCTCCCTTGCAAAAGGGAATATTGAGACAATCCATTGTGGATTTTCAAAGTCCATGGGACACTCCATTGTTAAAATAAACCTATTATTGTCCACTCAGTGAGGAGTCATGGTTGTGATTCATTCCATTCCCCATCTGTCCTTTTATGCCTGCCCGTCTTCAGAGACTGGCAATGCTTTCTGGGCCGGGGAGGGATTGTGGAAACCATCAAGATGACCAAGTATAGTTCACAGATTCTGGCACAGAGAAGCCAGAGAGGCAGCACTAAAACTTCGCAGCAGTCATCCACCTGCGCCTAGATGGAGGGTGCCTGATGTGCTATCATTCCTCCAAGGGGTGTAGGTGGAGCCCAAGTGGCAGGTGTTCCATGCACATTGTACCTGACTCCACTCTTCTCACAAAAGGCCAAATTCACACCTAAGCCTGATCACAGAATGTAGGAAATGAGCAATTTCCCCCCAACCCCACTTTTGCCCCTGCCCACCCTCCTTGTTTCTCTTTCTCTTTCTTCTGATCTCTGTCTCTCTTTCCCTCTCCGTCTATCTCATTTTCTCTCATACGTGGACACACACAGATGTCCACACAATCTCTCACTCATTCTTATTCTTCTTAGAGTACGGGCCCAGAGCCTCTGTGGAAAAAAATGTGGTCAAATCCTTTGGAAGACTCGGCGCCTGGGTGGCTCAGTGGTTTAAAGCCTCTGCCTTCAGCTCAGGTCATGGTCTCAGGGTCATGGGATTGAGCCCCACATCAGGCTCTCTGCTTAGCCAGTGAGCCTGCTTCCTCCATTCTCTCTCTATTTCTGCGTGTGTCTCTGCCTACTTGTGATTTCTATCTGTTAAATAAATAAATAAAATTAAAAAAAAAAACTTTGGAAGGCTAAGGTGGGCATTGCCAGGTTATTTCCTTGCATTATTATTCTGCCCTACCTATTTGCCATGTGCCCTGGAAGGTGAGAGGCTGTGGATTTTTTTAGGAGTGTTCTTTTAGACCTTATTTATTTATTTGGCAGACAAATATCATAAGTAGGCAAAGAGGCAGACAGAGACAGAGAAACAAACAGGCTCCCTGTCGAGCAGAGAGCCTGATACAGGGCTTGATCCCAGGCAGAGGCTTTGCACCGAGTCACCCAGGTGCCCCAAAGTTTGTGTGTGTCTGTGTGTGTACACACACACACACACACACACACACACACACACACATATATATATATATATATATATATATATATATATATATGAGGTTTTTTATTTCTTTCACATAGATAGACGTACAAGTAGGCAGAGCAGCCGGCAGAGGGAGAGTGAAAATCAGGTTTGTCACTGAGCAAGGAGACTGATATGGAGCTCGATCCCAGAACCCTTCGATTATGACCT
Source organism: Taxidea taxus jeffersonii (assembly GCA_003697995.1). Lineage (NCBI taxonomy): Eukaryota > Metazoa > Chordata > Mammalia > Carnivora > Mustelidae > Taxidea > Taxidea taxus. The sequence goes on from ML112039.1 coordinate 32,348, forward strand.
GAGCTGAAGGCAGATGCTTAACTAATTGTGCCATGCAGGCATCCTGGATTTGGTTCTTTGAGTCCATACCCAAACCCGTGACGAACACATATGTGTTCCAAATTGCAAGGAACCAAAGAACTCTGATCTTGGTCATTTCCATCCACCTCCATCTCTATCACTATCCACACGTGCTTTTGCACGAATATATCTGTAGCCCCATGTTGATACTTGTCTATTTCCACAGGAGGATTGCATATATCTCTCTGTGGATATAGCTTTGTTAGAATGCCTCCACATCTCCCCTGCCTTAGTGTTTTGTTCTTTAGTTGGTGCTATGGACACATCTACCTGTAGCTTCTGTAGACTGGGTGTAAGGTACTCTCACTACGTCGCAAAAAAGAATGGGTTACGATATCTGGAATGTGCCTAGCTAGGGTGACCTCGGCACAGATGGCGCTTCACTTTTGTATAGAGAAGCCATGTGGAAGAACACCTCTCTTGTGGCGTTGTGAGGACCTAGGGCTCATCTGATAGTGTTTGCAAGGTCTCTTGGAGCTGGCACTTCTGGACGCATGATGTGGAGGGAAGAACAGAGCTGCAGCCACATTGAAGTCCAAGGCCAGCCACACCATATTCTCAAGTACCAACATGAGCCCTAGAGCCTATCCTGTCCATGAGGGGTCAGTGCTACGCATATCAGTGAGCTTTCAAGCCCTTGGGATTTGTGCCACACAGAGCAATAACTGGAAAATAGTTTCCCAGAGGACATGTCCATGTGGAAGCTGGGGGAAGTCTGCTTTTTAGCGTGTTGTTACTCTTGGACTTGGGAGCCAAGGACCCAGACCTCTGATCTGTGAGGGCATCTTCACACAGCTGTGCCACCCCTGGGATCCCTCAAAGTGATCCTCTCACCTTCCCATCACCCAAGCCTTAAAAGGAGGGGCCAAACACAGGATCCACGTGTCTGTGAGACATCAGCTCGGGGCTTCAAGACTGCTCCTTGTCTTGTTGAGGGTCAACCTCAGGCAGTGCCTGGATACCACCTGCACTATCAGGAGAGCAAAGTCTTGAAAAGCAACAGAGAGCTACACCAATGGTCAATTGCTCCTATCAGCTACAGTCAGGACTCAACACTTGACTATTGTGGGTCTTTACACATTCCTCAAAGCTCTGTGCTTAGGACACAGAGACCAAAATTTCTAGGGCACCTTACTTGGAGACTCCCTGACCATTTTTATCCTCGTGCTGCAAGCCACCTCTCGGACAACCCTAGCCAGGAGAGCCACCAACGACCTGGCCAGGGAAATCCCCTGGAGCATCTAGTAGATGCGATTCCTCTGTTTCTGCAGATGCTGTTTCCTGGACTTAAACACACTGGTTTCTCTGGGACGGAAACACAAGCACAGATAAGCAAACCTTCTGTATTGCAGACAACTCATCTCTACCATTAGGAAATGCTCATGCACTGCCATCAAGTCCTGGGAAAATGACTCCCTTTGACACCTGTTTCTACTGGGTTCCACTTGTCTCTTGGAGTTACCCTGATGGAATTTCGGAGCCCTTCGATTCAAAAGGATATGGAAGCGTGACTTGGTTCTTGGTGTACCATTTTCAGTTGTACCACTTGTTGGTTTTTACTTAATTGGTGGTTACCCTGCCGCTTTCATAACTGGCCTGCTCTTGGAGTCCACTGAAGAGATTGACTGATGGCACATTCCTTCTCATCTTCCTTTTGGCCACGAAAGGTACTGTTACCACATAAGGGTGGTTAGTTATTTTGTAAACACACACACACACACACACACACACAAACACACGCACACACAGACACACACACACACAGGTACAACAGCAGCAGCACAACCATTCCAATACAACAGAAAAACCCCAGCTTTGAAACAGATGCAACTTGGCCCTTCTGGTTTCCTTTCTATTTTGAATTGATCTAATTTTCTCAATCTGCTTTCCAGGGTACTGGAAATGTCTTCTCCTCCTAGGTCATTAAGTAGGGCTCTCCTTGGAGTGCTCAAGTCTGTCTGGACAAATCCTGCCAAGGGCAATCAAAAACAGGAACAGCAGCTGGTGCCAGTGGAAACCCAAAATGATAGATTCATCATAGCACAAACTATTGCTCTCTGGGAAACCTAGGGAGGTTTGAATTCATATCATACTGCAGACAGCTTTGATTCCCTTAGACCAGGATATGTTAGCATCTCCACTAGCCTTAATCTCAGCACGTTCACACATCCCATGACTTTACTTTGAGGTTTTTGTTCCCAAGGACCCACAGCAGATAAGACTATTGACCAATCCATTCCACATACATGGTGATGGCTAGCTTGCAATATCTCTCTTCGTGTGTCCTATCTCAGCTGTCTGATCTCAGTCTCCTGACTGTCCCCAAGGGAAGGGTTGATTCTCAAGCTGCCAGGGTGTCTTCCTAAATGGATTCCTTAAAAGTGGAGGCCACCTAGACACCAAGCAAAGGGGGTGACCAATCCGAAATGGGGGGTAGGTGAATATAACTGGGCATGTACCATACTATTTTAAAATTAATACAAAACTCAATAAACATATAAAAAACAAAGGGGGGGAAAAGAAAGCTCTGAAATGAAAAATGACCAATGTTCTGATAAATACAAAGTTCATGTAAACAATGGAAAGAAAGACAGAAAGCCATGAGATGCAATAGAATTGAACTTAATTAGGAGGCTCTTCTTGTTTGGGCAAAGGGGACTTGAGTCCACATTGACGTGCCAGAATCTGAAGCAAGGATGGGAAGAACTTCACCGGGTCCAGTTCTAGATACAGTCTCCAGATTCTCAAGAACACTGTTCGATGTCAGCACTGTCATCCTTGAGACAAGCTTGCAAGAGTGGGAGAGGCACATTGCATGCAGAGCACGGTGGGGTGGGCACATCCACCTGCCCAGGTCCAGCTCTTGGATCAAGTGGTCCAGAAGTCCTGCTGAACACCTCTTCCCCGAGACGTCAGAATTACTGGAGGAAGGGCTACCACAGGAATCTGTCAAAGTGATTGGGTGTCAGCCATGCTGGGGTGGTCCATCCTAGGCTTTGATAAGTCCCACACTGCCAGGTCCTACCCAGACGACCAATCACTGATCAGAGACATGAGCGACTCCAGTGGCATGACTCCCACCAGCACAAAAGGAGTAAATTCCCCTAATATGCATTGCTCCCTGCTTGGATTCTACAAAGGCCCCAATTACTTTCGAGCCTTCAGGACAACAAGAGGGAAAACCTTGCCTCCCAGAACACATGCTGGAAGGTTGTGATCCACAGAGCATTGGGGGAAAGGGACTGAGAGATGCTTCCACATGGCTGCTGTCTGAAGCAAACCTAAAGTAAATGGCCAGGAGTCCCAACAAGAGGCCCTCTTTGTAATATAGGCAACGTAGATCTCAAGAGGCAGAGTATGGGTTGAGATTTGGGACTTCCTTTAGGTGTCACTAACAAAAATGGAACTTTCAACTCCAATGCACCAGAATTCGGGATGTGCTGTCAGATTTCTCCAGCATATTTGTTAGGAGCAGTGGGATCATCTTTCCTCCAAAGGTGCTTTCTTCCCTCACTCCCCGAGTGGATCTCCTTAATTCCCTGGCATACTCTCATCCCATGGCATAGGAAAAGTGAGTATCTTCCTAGATCCTGGACTATCACCCATTCCCAAGAGCAGATGGCAGGCTCCCTGAGTCCTATTGAGCTGGCTCTCAGGTGGATCCATGGGTGGCAATGGAACAATAATCTTCGGGCCATGAAGCGGCCCACTGGGCAGAATGTGAAGAGCTGAACTAGCACCACCAGTTTGCACTCCTATGAAAGCCTTCCTAATCCAGTGTCCATTGTCCCTACAACAGGTCAGCTCCTGCCAGGATCCCGTCAGTGGCCGATTCTTTTGAGGCCGTGGCAGAAAGCAGCTCTGCAAGCCTCGTTCCAGCAGAACCGGTAGTCTGGTGCCACCACCAGGGAACGACTGGCCCGAGAGCTAGACATTCCTGAATCCAGGTTCCAGGAAGGCTTGGGCTTATCTTTGATTCTCCCTGGGCACAAGCTGTGGCAGCAATCTGGCTGAAGCCAGTGCATATCAATCTCCATGCCCTGCTGGGGAGCTCACATGCTTTGGCTCCTGTGTGTGCATCCCTGGGGAGCCCTTGCCTTTGAAGTCATTCCAAATCATTCTGTCTGAGAACAGGGGCACTGCTGGAGGGCAAGGCCAGGGCACTCCAACGGGTCAAGACATCCAGTCTGACTTCCCCCAAAAATCCTTATACCAGAATGATATCATGGCCCACACAAAACACTCTGAGACTTAAGTTTTGGGGAAAAAATAAACTGAAGAAATGGAGGTAGACAGATGCTAAGGATAGAGATAAAGGATGTAGATTCAGATAGCAATAGAGATACAGTTATAGGTAGATAATATTCCCCTGTTCTGCCTGACCATCGGTTCTTCTCTCGCCACTTAGGTGTGTTTCCAGAACCAGCGCATCAAACAGCAAAGGCAGAACTGATTGGGGTCTGCAAACTCCCAAGAAGAAAGGCCAGGATGTGAACAGGAACAGTCTCAAGCTTGGACTCCAGGTAGCGCCCCAGCATACCAAATGCGTCTCTTGTTGAGATTCTCCTTCACACAGGTACAGGTCTGCATGGGCATCTCGATTGTTTGGCAAGAGGGATTAGGAAAGGAACCCACGTTACCTTGTTCCAGCAGCCTTTCGTGTACACAAAGATAGACACCGCACTTATACCGCCTGTTGTTCAGTTGCATTGTCTCTGTGACAGGAGGGTTTTGAATCTTCTTGTCCTGAAAGTGCGAGAAAGGATGGAGTGCTTTTCCCGGGGCAAGTCAGATTCTAGTGGCAATTGCTGGCTTCGATGGTTGGGATCATGGTGACCTAATGGACTCAAGAAAGAGAAGCTATGAAGAAAATCTAAAAGCCCAAGAATAAACACACACACACACACACACACACACACACACACACACACATACATAAACACTCACTCACTCACTCAGAGGTGCACACAGACACAAATTTCTCTTTCCACACTGGATATGCCATGCTCATGCTCCAGAGGAAGCCCGAAGCCCAAATGATCGTCTGTCGCTTGGAAAGACAAAAGGGTGTTCCTCCCTGCCCAGTAGATGGGGTTTATGGCATTCCAGAATTTCATCGAGCTCCACAAGGCACCTGAAGACATCGAGTACCCTGGGCAGCTTTTCCCCTCTCCAAAACCTGACTGACCACTGGCAGGATACACACAGGCCCTCCTCCCTGCCATCAGCCTTTTCTATGGGGCCTGGAAACCCTGGCCCTGGCAGCAACCCAAGGAAGGGAGGACAATGAAGAACACCTCAACTTGCATTTTCATCCTGCCAAATAGAATGTCGGATCTGCAGAGGTTGAGTGTGTAGACCAAGACAGCATGCTACATGTCTTGACTGGGAGCCCAGGGACGTCAAGCCATATGGGCTGGGAGAGCTCCAAACTGGCCATACTGGAAACGATCGCAGCCCCCATCAATCAGTGATCCTGTCCCAGCCAATGTCCAGAATGTGCTGTGGAGTTTCCCTGGCATATTTGCCCCGGAGCCTGTCCAGTCCACATAGATTGCCAGGCCCGGGGGTGAGAGTCAGTCTCAGAAGGCAAGCCAGAAAGGGGAGCCATGAGGTTCTTCCAAAACGATACCACTTTTTCCTTTTCCTCTCTCAGGTTGGTGTCTATCAGTATGCCCCTCTATGTACAATGTTCCCTTGTTTCTCAGAAAGAAGGCAGACATTCCGTATCACCGTCTTGGTGGTGTTCTTTCAGCTGTATCACACCTCTCCCTTGCAAAAGGGCACTTGGAGGAAATCCATCCTGGATTTTCAAGGTCCATGGGACTCTCCATTGCTATAATAAACCAGTTTACCTCCCCAGTGCGGTGTTTTTGTCGTGATTCATTCCATCCCCCAACAATCCTGTCATGCCTAAGCATCTTTAGAGACTGGTGATGCTTTCTGGGTCTGGGACGGACTGTGGAAGCCATCGGGATGCTATGTTTAGTTCACAGCTTCTGGCACAGACATGACAGAGAAGCAGCATTGCACAGCCAGCAGTCATCCACCTCCGCCTGGATGGAGGGGGACTTATGTGTAAGCATTCCTCCAAGGGATGTAGGTGGAGCCCAAATGGCACGCGTTCCATGCACATGTACCTGAAACCACTCTCTCAGCTGCTGTCAAAGTCACCTCTCATGCTGATTATAGAAGGCGGGCAAGGAATCACACCGCTACCATGCTTGTGGCCCCTGCCCTCCCTCCTTGTTTCTCTTTCTCTTTCTTCATATCTCTGTCTCTCTTTCCCTCTCCCTCTATCTCATTTTCTCTCACACATGGACACACACCGATGTGCACAAAGCCTCAAGACCATGCTTATGCTTCTTAGAGTATGAGAAAAAGAAACTCCAGGGAAAGGAATGTGGTCAAAACCTTTTGAAGACTAATGTGGACATTACCATGTTATTGCCTACGGTTATTATTCTGAGCCTACCTATTTCCCGTGTGCCCGGGGTAATGAGAGATTGTGGATGTTTTTTGTTTTTGTTTTTTTTTTTTTGCATCCACCCCTCAAACAAGGACCACCATGTATATGTTCCAAGTTGCAATTAACCAAAGAACTCTGACCTTGGTCACTTCCTTCCACCTCTATCTCTGTCACTATTCACGCTTGTTTATGCACGAATATATATGTAGCCCCATGTTGTTACTTGTCTACTTTCACAGGCGGATCACATATATTTCTCTTTGCATATAACTTGTGCTAGAACGCCTCCACATCTCCCCTGCCCTAGTGTTTTGTTCTTCCATTGGCTCTCTGGACTCATCTACCTGTATCTTCTGTAGATGGTATGGAAGGTAGTGTCTCGACATCCCCAAACAGAATGGGTTAGAATGTCTGGAATGTTCCCAGCCAAGCTGTCCTTGGGACAGAAGGGGATTTACATTGGTCTAGAGAAGCCATGTGGATGAACGCTTTTCTTGTGGTGTTGGTAGCATCTAGGGCCCACCTAGTAGTGTTTGCAAGGTTTGTGGACTTGTAGGGTTGGCACTTGTGCACACAGTGTGGAGGAAAATCAAGGCTGCAGCAACACTGAGGTCCACACCAGAATCTCAAGTACAGACATGAACCCTGGAGGCTATCCATACATGCATGGTCCGTTTGATGCTGTTCAGGGAGCTGTCAAGCCCCTGGCATGTGTGCTACACGGAGCATCACTCTGGAAGATAGTTCTGAAAGGAGATGCCCATATGGAAGCTGGGGGAAGTCTGCCTGTTTAGTGGGTTGTAACTCGTGGCATTGGAGGTTAAGGACCCAGGTCCCCTGATCTATGAGAGCATCCTCACCCTGCTGTGCCACATCTGGGGTCCCACAGAACGATCCTCTAGTCACCCAAACCTAAGGAAGTGGGACCAATTATAGGACCCACGTGTCTCCAAGACATATTCTTGGGCTTCAAGACTGCTCCTTGTCTTGTTGAGGGTCAGCCTCAGGCAGAACCTGGAGACCACCTGCCCCATCAGGACATCAAAGTCTGGAAAAGCAACAGAGAGCTACACCATAGGTCAAATGCACTTATAGGCTCCAATCAGGTCTTGGCACTTGACATCGTGGGGGCTTTAGGCCTTCCTCAAAGCTCTGTGTTTAGGACATGGCGCCCAAAACACTCTACGGTACCCTCTATGGAGGCCCTCAGACCACGTGTCTCCTCGTGCTGCCAGCCACCACTCAGGCAATCACAGGTAGATGAACCACCAACTACTTAGCCGGGGAGATCCTCTCAAGTATCCAGGACATAAGATCCCCCTGTTTCTACAGATTCTCTTTCCTTGACCACAAAGCTCTTCCTCAAAGCTCAGTGTTTAGGACATGGTGCCCAAAGAGTTCTAGGGCACCCTCTGTGGAGGCCCCCAGACCACATGTCTCCTCGTGCTGCAAACCACCACTCGGACAAGCACAGGCAGAAGAGCCACCAACTACCTTGCCGGGGAGATCAACTCAATCAACCAGAACATAAGATTCCTCTGTTTCTACAGATGCTCTTCCCTTGACTTAAATGCACTGGTTTCTCTGGGACAGATGCACAAGCACTCACAAGCACAAAATCTTACCCCCAGACACACTCAACCCTACCATTAGGACATGCTCTTTGGACCGCCATCAAGTCATGGGAGGACGACTCCCTTCACCACCTCTTTCTACTGGGTTCCACTTGCCTCTCTGTAGTTCATGTGACAGAACTTCGGAGCCCTGTGAGCAAAAAGGGGAGCATGATGTGGTATTCTCTGTGCCATTTGCTGTTGGCCCACTGGCTGGTTTTTTGGTTTCTTGGTAGATTGCCTGGCTCCTTATAAAATTGTCCATCTCTGGGAGTCCACTGAAGTGGTTGACTGATGGCACATCCCATCTCATCTTCCTTTTAACCATTGAAGGAACCTCTACAATGTAAGGGGAGTTAGATATTTTGTAAACACACACACACAGGCACAGAGGCACCACCAGCACCATTACAAAACAACCGAAAAACCCACCTTTGCAGGAGATGCAACGTGGCCCGTCTGGGTTCCATTCTCTATTGAATTGATCTGATTTTCTCCATCTGCATCCCAGGTTATTGGCACTCTCTTTTCCTCTAGATCATTAGAGAGGGCTCTCCAACCAGAGCTCAAGTCTCTCTGGACCCATCCTGCCAAGAGCAGTCAAGAATAGGAACACCAGATGGAGCCAGTGGAAACCCAAAGCGATGGGCTCATCATAGCACAGATGAATTCTCTCTGGGAAACCTAGGGAAGCCTGAATCCATATCAGACTGCAGAGAGCATTGAATCCCTTAGACCAGGACAGGGTGGAATCTCCACTTGCCCCAGACTTTGCATGTTCACACATCCAATGCTTTTCCTCTGAAGTTGTTGTTCCCTTGGTCCCAGAAGCAGTTAAGGCTGTCAAATAATCCATTCCACATACATGGCAATGGATAGCTCACAAAATCTCTCCTATATGCCTGCTATCTCTGCTGTCTGATCTCAGTCTTCTGCCTGGCTCCACTGAGTAGTGTCCCTTCGTGAGCTGCCTGGGAGCTGCCTGGGTGTCTTCGGAAATGGATTCACCAAACGTGGAGGGCAACTAGACACCACAAAAATGTGGGGAACAGTTCCCATTGGCTGGGAAAGGTGAGTATACCAGGGAATGTACCATATAATTTTGTAAAGTAATAGAAAAATCAATAAACCCATAAAAACAAAGGGGAGATAAGGAAAGCTCTCAAATGGAAAATGACCAATGTTCCGTTAAATACAAAGTTCATGTAAACAATGGACAGAAATGTAGAAAGCCATGCAATGCAATAGAAGAGAAAGTAATTAGGAGGCTCTTTTGGGTGGGCAAAGGGGACTCGAGTTCCTACCGACAGGCCAGAATCTGAAGCAAGGATGGAAAGGCCTTGACCGGGTCCAGCCCTAGAAAGAGTCCCCAGAGTCTCCAGAGCACTGTTCGATGTTAGGGCTGTCATCCTGGAGACAAGCTTGCCGGAGTGGGAGAGGCACATTCTATGCAGGGGAGGGTGGGGCCGGCACGTCTACCTGCCCAGGTCCAGCTCTCAGCTTAAGTGGTCCCAACATCATGCTGAACACCTCTTCCCCAAACGTTCAGCACCACTAAAGGCAGGGCTACCACAGGAAGCTGTCAACGTGATTGGGGGTGGGCCATTCTGTGGTGGGCCTTCCTAGGCTTTGATATGTCCCACGCTGCCGGGTCCTGCCCAATCGACCTGCCTGAGCTCCGGGACAGGACGTACTGCAGCGGCATGGCTCCCACCAGCACATCAAGAATTAAGATCACCTCAGATGCCCTGCTCCCTGCTTGGACTACCAAAAGGCCCCAATTACATTCTGGCCTTCAGGATCCTAAGAGGGAACACCCTGCCGGCCAGGACACAGGCTGGAAGATTGTGATCCTCAGAGGATTGGAGGAAGGGGACTGAGAGAGGCTTGCACATGGCTGCCATAGGAAACAAAACTGAAGTCAGTGGCCAGAGTCCCAAAAAGAGTCCCTCATGGGAAACTAGGGAACCTAGATCACAGGGGGCAGAGTATGGGTTGAAATCCGTGACCTCTTTTAGGTGTCAATGACAAAAATGGAAATTTCCCCTCCAGGGAACCAGCACTCGGGCATGCCCTGAGATTTTTTCCTCGTGGTTTCTGAGGAGCAGTAGGATCCTCTTTGTTCCTCCAAAGGTGCTTTCCTCCCTCACTGCCCTCGTGGGTCTCCTCAGTTCTTTGGCATGCATTCCCATGGCTTGGGAGAGGTGGGATTCTCCCTAGAATCTGGGCTATCACCCATTACCAAGGGCAGATGGCAGGGTGTCTGGTTGCCATTGAGCTAGCTCTCAAGTGGATCCGTGGGTGGCAATGGGACAATAATCTTCAGCCTGGGAGGGGTCGCAGGGCAGAAAGTGAAGAGCTGAGCCAGCACCGCCGGTTTGCACTCCTATGAAAGCCATCCTAATCCAGTGGCCAATTTCCCTGCAACAGGCCAAGTCCCGCCAGAATGCCTTCGGAGGTGGCTTGTTTTCAGGCCCTGGCAGAAAGAGGTTCTGCAAGCCTTGTTCCAGCAGAACTGGTACCCAGGTGCCACCACCAGAGAATGACTGGTCCGAGAGGTAGACATTCCCAAATCCAGGATCCAGGTATGCTTGAGCATCTCTTTGATTCTCCCTGGGCACAAGTTGTGGGAACAATCTGGCTGAAGCCAGTGCATGTCAATAACCATGCCCTGCTGGGGAGCTCATATGCTTTGGCCACTGTATGTGCATCCCTGGGGAGCTTCTCCTTCACTTGAGAATGGTTCTGCATGGCCTTCTCAAGTGTTTGGCAAGAGGGCTTAGAAAAGTAACCCATGTTACCTTGTTCCAGCTCCCTCTTCTGTTCCAGCAATAGACACTGCACTTATACCGCCTGTTGGTTGGTTGTGTTGTCTCCAGGAAACGAAGGCATTGAGTCTTCTTGTCCTGAAAGTGCCAGAAAAGACGGAGTCCTTTTCCTGGGGCACCTCAGATACTAGAGGCCAGTGCTGGCTTCAGTGCTGGGGTTCATGGTGACCTAATGGACTCAGGGATAGAGAAGCTATGAAGACAATCTAAAGGCACAAGAATACACACACACACACACACACACACACACGAAAATACACACTCACTCACTCACTCACTCACAGGTGCACACAGACACCAATTTCTCTTTCCACACTCAATGGAACTTTGGCACCAAATCCTTCTTTCTATCGCTGTTCTCTGTGTAGAACGTTTCCCAAAGGAAGGCAGGAGAAATTGAACATTCATTTCTCCATCCCAAACCAGGCTCCTCCTTCAAGCCTTTGAGAATAACCATTTCCTAGCATTTCTACCAGAGAACACCTGGACAGACTCACAGGCCTCCCGGAATCCTGCATTCAGGTACATTTAGCAGAGAGTGCCGGTGAGTTTTTGTACATGCAGGGCATAGTGGCAAGAGAGACATGGCTGGAGAAACGTGGACTTCTTGGATTATCCATGGGTTCCAGTGCCTTGTCATTAGGGGGAAAGCATGGACTTTGCAAGAGAAAGACTGCACAGAAGCAGAATGTATCAGTCGAAAGTGGTGTGCTAGGGGAGGCAATGAAGGTGAGGTGGCAGTGACCATGTGTGTAGAAATGATGAGTGGACCAAAAGGGGACACGGAAAATTTGTCACCTCCCTTGAGGTGAGGCAAAGTGTCACTGCTTCAACAGCTTGGGGGCACTGTCCATGTGGCCGCCAGGATTTACTGAGTGTGAGTGGGGTGTTTCCTGTGAGTAGCCACGTGTTTGTCAGTGTCCTGGGGCTCAGCACACCCGCGGAAAGAATGGTTCCTGTCTGCAAGCGACATCTTTTCTGGATAACCTAAATATCTAGGTTTATTGGCCCTAGGATCCTTGGCCAGGTGGGGGCGATATCACATGGGGCCCTGTTGAGAATTCTTGTTCTCCCTGAGTTCCAGAGACACTGGTTTCTGGTAGAGTAGCTGGGAAACACCTTTATGCTCTATGGAAGTAGACACTATGGAAGGCAGTTTTGGGGGCAAGAGCCCCTGCCTGTGCTTTCAGTTGGCATGCACCATCACGGACCCTGACAAGTCTTGTTGCTGGAAAGAGGGGAAGCTCAATGAGCTCATTCCTGAGAAACCCCTTCACATCCAGCCGATGGAGGAGACAGAGAGATATATCAAAGGTCCTTGTGGTTGATTTGGACATCTGGCAGTCCGTGACGTTCCCTGGGCCCAAAAGACATGGGCCTGCAGACCTAGTGTGTGGATGTGAGGCCGAGAGGCATGGGTTGAAGGCCTCCAAGGCAGAGGAGCTGGTTTGCCATCGAGCTCACGTCCAATCAGGCATCAGGGCTCAAGTGCTTAGGACTGCCCAGAGGACTTGGAGTAGCCTGAGGAGGAAGGGCAGTGGTTCAGCTAGGTCTTGGTCCCAGGACTCAAGGAATGGCTGTCCAGGAACCTGCAACAGGCCAACAAAGAGAGTGCTAGGCAGGGACCAAAGCACTACACAAGGAAACTCAGCAGAGCAGAGATGAATTCCTACTATTCCATCCAGTCAAGGGGGAATTCCCCTGAAGACCAGGTGTCCACAGTTGCCCTGGTCTTGCCCCTTGCTCACAAAGGCCACTTGAAAGTATTAACAGAGCCCTCTTGGTATTCAGAGCAACAGGCCTGGCCTTCTCCCCCCAAGAGATCGCGAGCAGGGGAAAGGGTAAGCTGAGCTGGCACCTGTCACTTCTTCTCATGTCCCCAAACCCTCGTCTCTGTCCCAGGTCTGGTTCCAGAACAGAAGAGCTCGGCATCCAGGGCGGAGCAAAACTGGCCCCGTGAATAACCGGGCAGCAATGCTGGAACCCAGTCCTCATATGACTGTCCCGAGGGACCCAGGCCAGTTGCCCATTGTCCCTGGATGCTCTCAGAATCTGGCTATTTCAAACCCTCTGGGAAGCATGCAGGATTCTGCTGTAGCGACTCTTCCTGTTCTCTCCATTGGTTTTGCCCTTCTGGTTGCCTGTGGGGGCCCTGGGAGCCAGGCCCTTGGGGCCATCATGGTCCTTCCCACCCAAGTCTGGCAGGGAAGAAACAACCATCCCACTCCTGAAGCCATGTGGAGACGTTCCCAGACAGGACCCACTCTGGGAGAGTGCCTCTCAACTCCTCACGCCCGTCTTTGGCCCTGACCCAAGGGGAATGCCAGCGGCAACAGGAGCACACTGGCATGGCACCCCTGCTCTTCCAAGGCTATCCCCTGCCTTCGGATGACAATCCTTGCCAACCCGTTAGGGAGGCAGGACCCTTGGATATCCACTATGCCCCCCAGTGGCGGGGCAAGGGGTCCTCACTTGCCGTGGCCACAGGACAGGCTCAGGATGGAGATTCTGGGCAGCCTACAACTGCTGATATCCCTGTCCGGCAGAGTCAGGCAGACACTATTGTATGGCTCTCTAGGACATTAGTCCCACAGGATCCATCTTCTGCAAATGCCTAATGTTTCTTAGAGGAATTTCTATCAACCCCCGAGGGGGTGGAGAGACACACAGCCTTTTCCGAGTGGGCATCTGCAGCAAAAGAAGCCTCTGGGACCCCAGGAAGAAGCCCACAGTGAGGAAGAATTTTAGGCCCTGCTGGCCATGCTGCACGATTCCACATGGCCTCAGTCCTAGAACCAAGAAGGCCCTGTCCTCCCCACTCCCCATTCATTCAGACCTCCTTTTCTGAGAGGCAGTCTTAGTGGTAAGGGGAGCATGATTTGGTTCTCTGTGTGCCATTTCCTGTTGGACCACTGGCTGGTAGTTTGGTTTCTAGGTAGTTTGCTTGGCCGCTTATAAAATTGGCCAGCTCTGGGAGTCCAGTGAAGCGGTTGACTGATGGCACATTCCATCTCATCTTCCTTTTCACCATTGAAGGAACCTCTACAATGTAAGGGGAGTTAGATATTTTGTAAACAGACATACACACACACACACACACACACACACACACACACAGAGGCACAGCCGCAGCACCAGCACCATTCTAATACAACCAAAAAACCCCAGCTTTGAAGGAGATGCAACTTGGCCCTTCCGGGTTCCATTCTCTATTGAATTGATCTGATTTTCTACATCTGCGTCCCAGGTTATTGGCACTCTCTTTTCCTCCTAGGTCATTAGGGAGGGCTCTCATCCAGAGCTCAAGTCTCTCTGGACACATCCTGCCAAGAGAAGTCAAGAATAGGAACACCAGGTGGAGCCAGTGGAAACCCAAAGTGATGGACTAATCATAGCACAGACTATTTCTCTGTGGGAAAACTAGGGAAGCCTGATCCATATCAGACTGCAGAGAGTATTGGATCCCTTACACCAGGACAGGGTAGCATCTCCAATTTCCCTAAACATTGCACGTTCACACATCCAATGCCTGTCCTCTGAAGTTGTTGTTCCCTTGGCCCCAGAAGCAGTTAAGGCTGTTGAACAATCCATTCCACATACATGGCGGTGACTAGCTCCCAAAATCTCTCCTATATGTCTGCTATCTCAGCTGTCTGATCTCAGTCTTCTGCCTGGCTCCACAGAGTAGGGTTCCTTCATGAGCTGCCTGGGAGCTGCCTTGGTGTCTTCAGAAATGGATTCAGCAAACATGGAGGGCAACGAGACATGACAAAAATGTTGGGCACCAGTCCCCATTGGCAGGGTAAGGTGAGTATACCAGGGAATGTACCATATAATTTTATAAAGTAATAGAAAAATCAATAAACTCATAAAAACAAAGGGGAGAAAATGAATGCTCTCAAATGAAAAATGACCAATATTCCAATAAATATAGATTTCTTGTAAGCTATGGAAAGAAAGATAGAAAGCTATGCAATGCAATAGAAGGGAACTTAATTAGAAGGCTCTTCGTGGGTGGGCAAAGGGGACTCGTGTCCCTCACCAACATGCCAGAATCTCAAGCTAGGTTGGAAAGTTCTTCAAGGGGTTCAGCCCTAGAAACAGTCCCCAGTCTCCAGAGCACTGTTCGATGTCAGGGCTGTCATCCTGGAGACAAGCTTGCGGTTGTGGGAGAGGCACATTCCATGCAGAGGAGGATGAGGCGGGCACGTCCACCTGCCCAGGTCCAGCTCTCAGCTCAAGTGGTCCCAACGTAATGCCGAACACCTCTTTCCCAAACGTTCAGCACCACTGAAGGCAGCGCTATCACAGGAAGCTGTCAAAGTGATTGGGGGTGGGCCTTGCTGGAGTGGACTTTGGACTTGGAGTGGACCTAGGCTTTGATAAGTCCCACGCTGTTGGCTCCTGCCAGTCGACCTGCCAGAGCTCTCGGACCCGAAATACTGCAGCAGCATGGCTCCCACCACCACATCAAGGAGTAAGTTGCTCTCTGATGCCCTGCTCCCTGCTTGGACTACCAAAAGGCAACGATTACATTCCAGCCCTCAGGATAGTAAGAGTGAACACCCTGCCAGCCGAAACACAGGCTGGAAGGTTTTAATCCACAGAGGATTGGGAAAGGGGACTGAGAGAGGATTGCACATGGCTGCCATCAGAAGCAAAACTGAAGTTAGTGGCCAGAGTCCCAACAAGGGTTCCTCATGGGAAACTAGGCAAACTAGATCACAGGGGGCAGAGTATGGGTTGAGATTCGTGACCTCTTTTAAGTGTCACTGACAAAAATGGAACTTTCCCCTCCAATGTACCAGCACTCTGGAATGCTGTCAGATTTCCCAGATTAGGGAAGCTCTCAGCCATGATTTGCTTAAATATACCATCTAGCTTTCTCTCTCTCTAATTACTATTGGGTCCAAATGATCTTGATATTGGTTCTTTTCAAAATATGATTAAATTCTCTCATTCTCTCCACATGTGCTATGAGTGATTTTTCTCTATTTATCTTTACTTTTCTTTCTTTCCATCAGCATGTCTTCTGCCTTACTTACCCTAGTTGTTAGAGCATCCAGTTTAGACTGCATCTCATTTATAGAATTTTTAAGTTGTCTGATTAGACCTCATTTCTGCCCATAAGATTCTATATTGTCATGTATGCTTATTTTCAAGCCTAATTATTATCTTTATAATTTCTATCCTGAATTTTATCTCTGATATTTTGCTTATATCCATATTCATTAGTTTTGTGGCAGAGAGCATTATCTCTGGTCCATTCTTTGGAGAACTCCACTCCTAGTAATTCTGCTGAAGGATGTTTGTGCAAATAAACAGAGTCCAAAATATCAACCATGACCCAAACAAAATGAACCCTAGAAAAAATCTGAAGTGGTCAGAAGCTGACACAGAAAGAGAAGCAAAAGCCAAGATAATCCAAAACAATAAAAAGGGGGGGGGCAAGACTATAATTTCTCAGAGTGCACGAAGTAGAGGGAACATACCTTAACATCATAAAAGCCTCTACGGAAAGCCTACAATGAAAATCATTCTCAATGGTGAAATACAGAGAGTTATTTCCTTAAGGTCAGGATCATGACAGAGTTGCCCACTCTCACCAGCGTTGTTGAACATAGTACTGGAAATCCTAACATCAGCAATCAGACTACAAGTATAAAATGTATTCAAATCGGCAAAGAATACAGAGTCTGGGGGCTCAAGGCAAAGTAGGAGACCCTTCTTCCACTGGTCCCATAAAGTGAGCTAAATATCTACCAGAATATTCTGAACACCTAGAAAATCAGCCTGAGATGTAAGATTATACACTCCTGGATCTTTATGGTGACAGAAGACAAAAGTGGAGAGGTAAAGTGGAACGTTCAGACTGTTAGTGAAGGATAAATAGAAGGGGTGAGCCACTAGAAGTGACCACTGGAAAGTAATACCCCAATACCAAAGTGCCCAGTGTTTGGGGACGAGCATTAACTGGGATTTTGGTTAAAGCACTCAAAAAGAGCAAAAGATCTTAAGGGGCAATTGTTGCAATCTGTTGGTCATGAGCACGGGATTAACCCCACAGATGCAGGAGAGCTGCTGCTGGTGACCGCTAACTCTGCACTCCCTGCATGACTGTGTGGTGTGAGTGTACTCACGACCATTCCTGAGAGAGTCTGGTGTGAGCACCAGCCAAGGCTCTTTAGGACTGTGGCCTACTGCCAGTGACGAAGAGTCTGAAAGCTCCCAGCCCACACCTGAGAGAACCTGCATGATCTCTGGTCAGTTTCCTCTTGCCAGCCTTCAACAACCTGCACCTCCTTAGGATTTGAGCACACCAGGCCTGGTGACGGGCTCCAGACAGCAGTCTCGGCAAAGGAACCCCCATGAAGTGGGCTCCCCTGACCAATATCACTTGCTGATTTAGTGACACAGGGGTGCAGAGATAATCAGGTGACTCTGGCAACCACTGAGATGTTGGCTGGAGTGTGCACGGCCTCTGGGAGGTTGTGCTATTCAGCAGATTTTGCAGAGGTGGAGTCAGTTTGTTCTGGACCCCAGAATGGAGCAGATTGAGACTTCTTTCCGAGGCAGAGGTCTGGGTACAGTTTTCTTTCCACTAAACCTCTGAAAAGCCACAAACACCACCAAAGAAGAAAAACTGCCAGAGAACAAAAGCTGAAAAGCTGGTTTACACAGAGCCCAGTCCCCTGATAGGGGTCAGAATGACTCAACCCAAGCAAGACTGACTGAAAAATAATGCAGTAGGCCCCTCCCCCAGAAGGCAAGTCAAAACAATGAGAAGACAACAACTAAGCTCCCGGTATTGCCCCAAAACCTGTATATTTCATAAATACAACTTTTTTTGTTGTTGTTGTTTTAATTTGATCTCACCATTCTTGTTCTTTTATTTTTTTAATATTTCATTTATTTATGTGACATACAGAGATCACAAGTAAGCAGAGAGGCAGGCAGGGAGAGAGGAAGAGAAGGCTCCCCGCTGAGCAGAGAGCCCAATGTGGGGTTCGATCCTAGGACCCTGGCATCTTTTTAAGAAAATTTATTTTAGTTTTTAAAATTTCTCTACAGTTTTCCAGAATTCATTGTTTATGCACAACATTTAGTGCTCCATTTAATGCTTACCCTCCATAAAACCCAGTGCAAGGCTCAGCAAACCTCCCACAGCCCGCGCCTCCAAAACCCTCAGATTGGTTTTCAGAGTCCACAGTCTCTCATGGTTCATCTCCCCTCCAATTTCCCCCAAATTCTTTCTCCTCTCTATCTAGCCATGTCCTCCATGTTATTTGCTATGCTCCACAAATAAGTAAAACCGTAGGACAATGACTCTCTCTGTTTGACTTATTTCACTCAGCATAATCTCTTCCAGTCCCATCCAGGTTGATACAAATGTTGGGTATTCATCCTTTCTGATGGAGGCATAATACTCCATAGTATATATGGACCACATCTTCTTATCCATTCGTCCGTTGAAGGGCATCTTGATTCTTTCCACAGTTTGGCGACCATGGCCATTGCTGCTATGAACATTGGGATACATATGGCCCTTCTTTTGAATAAGTCTGTAACTTTGGGGTAAATACCCAGTAGTGCAATTGCAGGGTCATAGGGGAGCTCTATTTTTAATTTCTTAAGGAATCTCCACACTTTTTTCCAAATTGGATGCACCAATGGGATGCATCCCCATTGGATGGGATGGGATGCATTCCCATCAACAGTGTAAGAGGGTTCCCCTTTCTGCACATCCTTCCCAACACACGTTGTTTACTCTCTTATTAATTTTGGTCATTCTAACTGGTGTAAGGTGGTATCTCAATGGGCATTTGATTTGAATCTCCCTGATGGCTAGAAATGATTAACATTTTTTACTGTGTTTGCTAACCATTTGAATGTCTTCTTTGAAGAAGTGTCTGTTCGTGTCTCTACCCATTTTTTGACATAATTATCAGGTTTTTTTTTTAATATTGACTTTGAGGAGTTCTTTACAGATCCTTGATATCAGCCATTTGTCTGTATTGTCATTTGCGAATATCTTCTCCCATTTTGTGGGTTGCCTCTTTGTTTTGTTGACTGCTTCTTTTGCTGTGCAGAAGCTTTTGTGCTTGATGAAGTCCTAAAAATTCATTTTCACTTTTCTTTCCTTTGCCTTTGGAGACATATCTTGAAATAAGTTGCTGTGGCCAATATCGAAACAGACACTGCCTATGTTCTCCTCTATGATTCTGATGGACTCTGCCTCACGTTGAAGTCTTTAATCCATGAAATGTTTATCTTTGCATATAGTGTAAGAGAATGGTTGAGTTTCATTCTCCTACATATAGCTCTCCAATTTTCACAGCAACATTCATTGAAGAGACTGTCTTTTATCCACTGGATATTTTTTCCTCGTTTATCAAAGAATACTTGACCGTAGAGTTGAGGACTCATATCTGGGCTCTCTACTCTTTTGCACTGGTCTAGGAGTCTGTTTTTGTGCCAAAACCACGCTGTCTTGGTAATCTCAGCTTTGTAGTAAAGATTGAAATCAGGCAACGTGATGTCCCAGGTTTTTTTTTTTTCTTTTTCAACATTCCCTTAGCAATTCAGGGTCTCCTCCAATTCATACAAATTTTAGGATTTTTTGTTCCAGCTCTTTGAAAAATACTGGTGAAATTTTTATTGTATTGGCATTAAAAGTATAGATTTCTCTAGGAAGTATAGACATTTTTACAATGTTTATTCTTCTGATCCAAGAGTATGGGATTGTCTTCCATCTTTTTGTGTCTTCTTCAATTTTTTTCATGAGTGTTCTGTAGTTCCTCGAGTACAGATCCTTTACCTCTTTGGTTAGGTTTATTCCCAAGTATCTTATGGTTCCTGGTGCTATAGTAAATGGAATTGATTCTCTAATTTCCCTTTCTGTATTTTCATTTTTACTATAAAAGAACGTGAATGAATTCTGTACATTGACTCTATATCCTGCCACATTACTGAATTGCTGTATGAGATCTAGTAGTTTGGGGGTGGAGTCTTTTGTGTTTCTCATATAAAGTATCATGTCATGTCATCTGCAAAGAGAGAGAGTTTGACTTCTTCATTGTCAATTTGGTCGCCTTTTATTTCTCTTTGTTGTCTGATTGCTGTTGCTAGGACTTCTAATACTATGTTAAAAAAGAGTGATGCGAATGGCTATCCTTGTCCTGTTCGTGATTTCGGCGGGGAGGCTGTGAGATTTTTCTCATTGAGGATGATATTTCCTATGGGTTTTTCATAAATATTTTATGAAGTTCAGGAATATTCCCTCAATCCCTATGCTTTGAAGCGTTCTAATCAGGAACGGATGCCGGATTTTGTCAAAAGCTTTTTCTGCATCAATAGAGAGCACCATGTGGTTCTTCTCTATTCTCTTGTTGACTTGTTCTCACTTGTTCTCACATTGATTGATTTGGGAATATTGAACCATCCTTGCAACCCAGGGATGAATCCCACCTGGTCATGGTGG
>ML112039.1:53198-74902 GCA_003697995.1 Taxidea taxus jeffersonii
CCCCCCCCTCAGTTTGTGTTATGACATTAAGAGTCTCTTTTGGTTTGTCTCCCTCCTGATCCCATCTTGTTTCATTTTTTCTTTTCCTATGGTGGATAATATTTTAATGGGTTGTTGGATCCTATTTGCTAAGATCTTGTTGAGAATCTTAGCATCCATATTCATCAGGGATATTGGGCTGAAATACTCATTTTTGTGGGGTATTGCCTGGTTTGGGGCTCAGAATAATGCTGGCTTCATAAAAGAGTCTGGAAATGTTCCTTCTACTTTAATTTTTTGAAACAGCTTCAGGAGAATAGGTGCCATTTCTTCTTTGAAAGTTTGGTAGAATTCCCCAGGGAATCCATCAGTCCCTGGGCTCTTGTTGTTTTTTGTTTTTGATTTTGTTTTTTGTTTTGTGTGTGTGTGTGGGGGGTTGATCACTAGTACAGTCTTATTACTAGATATTGTCTATTCAGGTTGTCAATTTCTTCATGGTTCAATTTTGGAAGCTCATAATATTACAGGAAAGCATCCATTTCATCTAGGTTGCTTAACTTTTTGGCATATAACTGTGGATAATAACTTCTGATGTTTGTTTCTATTTCATTGGTTTTAGTTGTGATCTCTCCATTTTCATTCATAATTTTATTAATTTGGGTCTTATCTCTTTTCTATTGGAATTGTTTGGCCAATGACTTATTAATGTTATTGATTTCTTCAAAAAAACAGCTTCTAGTTTCATTAATGTATTATCTTATATCTCTAGTATCTAACTCATTGATCTATACTCTGATCTTGATTATTCCCCTTTTTGTGTGTGTTGTTGGCTTAATTTATTGTTGATTCTCCAGTTCTTTAAGGTGTAAGACAGCTGGCATATTCTGGGTTTTTCCTTTTTTTTTTTTTTTTTTTTTTGAGGGAGGCTTTGATAGCTATGTATTTCCCCCTTAGGATGGCCTTTGCTGTATCCCATGGATTTTGGACCAAAGTGTCTTCATTCTCATTGGTTTAAGTTTCTTTGATTTCGTGGTTGATCCAAGCATTCTTAAGCATGGTAGTCTTTAGCTTCCAGGTGTTTGAATTCATTCCAAACTTTCCCTTGTGGTTGAACTCCAGTATCAAATCATTGTGATCTGAGAATATGCAGGGATTATTCTCAATCTTTTGGTATCAGTTAAGCCCTGATTTGTGAGCCAGTATGTGGTCTATTCTAGAGAAGTTTCTATGTGCACTCGAGAAGAATGACTATTCTGTTGTTTTAGGGTGGTGTATTCTGTATATATCTTTGAGGTCCATCTGGTCCAATATCCCATTCAATGTTCTTGTTTCTTTATTTTCTGCTTGGATGATCTGTCAATACTGAGAGTGATATGTTAATATCCCCTACTGTTAACATATTCATGTTAATATGACCCTTTATCTTGATTAACAGTTGTCTTCTGTACTTCTATGCTCCCATATTGAGGCATAAATACTTATAATTGTTAAATCTTCTTGGTGGATAGACCCTGTTAGAATGATGTGGTGTCCATAAACTCTGACTACAGTCTTTAGTTTAAAATATAATTTTTCTGATGTGAGAATCACTGCCCAAGGCTTCTTTTTTATATGTATTTGACAGAAAGAGATCACAAGTAGGCAGAGAGGCAGGCAGAGAGAGAGGAGGAAGCAGGCTCCCTGCTGAGATCATGACCTGAGCTGAAGGCAGAAGCTTAATCCACAGAACCACCCAGGCTCCCCTACGCAAGCCTTCTTTTCAGTACTGTTAGAATGAAAGATGCATCTCCTTCCCTTCACTTTCAGTCTGGATTTATCGTTAGGATGCATCAAAATTGGTCTTTTTTAGACAACATATGATGGGTCTTGTCATTTTATTCAATTTGAAACCCATTGCTGTTTTATTGGCACATTTAGGCCATTCACATTGAGAGTGATTATTGAGAGATACAATTTTATTGACATACTGTAACCTGTGATATCTTTGTCTCTATAGATTTACTGCATAAATTTCTGTTCAATTATTTTCTTTTTTTCCTTCTTCTATAGAACCTCCCCTTAATATTTCTTATAATGCCAGCTTGGCGGTCACACACTCTTTTAAACCTTGCTAGTCTTGGAAGCTCTTTATTTCTCCATCCATTTTGAATGTCGACCGTTATTTGTAAGTATTCTTGTTTGCATTTTCTTCTCATTTCATGCCCAGAATATGTATTTCCAGCCCTTTATGGCTTGCCAGGTTTTCTGTGGATTGGTCTGATGTTATTCTGATGGGCTTTCCAGTGTATGTAAGGAATCTCTTTCCCCTAGCGTCTTTCACGAGCTCCCCTTTGAAATTATGATTTATAATTTTCACAATGAGGTGTTTCTAGGTCTTTCTAGATTCTATGATCCTGTGGGGGAGACCTTTAAGCCTCTAGTACATGAATACTGGTTCCATTCACCATACTGGGGGAATTTTCATTGAGAATTTGTTCAACTATATCTTCTAGTCATCTTTATTTTTCCTCCCCCTCTGGAATTCCAATAATTTTGACATTGGAACATTTCATGGCATCATTTATTTCCCTAATTATTTTTTCGTGGCTTCTAAGCTGCTTTTCCAGGCTTACTGCTGATCCTTTTTGTCTATCTGTTTGTCCTCTAGATCACTAATTCTATCTTCTGCCTCAGTTACTCTAGCTTTTAGAGAATTTCAATTAGATTAGAAATCATTGAGAACGTTGTTAACATCATCCCTAGGGACTTTCACTTTTGACCTAATCAATTCCATTTTCCCTTTAAAGGTTTTCTGCAACCTAGCCATTGACTGGAAAATTGTTAGCCTGAATTCCCTTTCCAACATACTGTTTATGTCCATGTGCTAGAGCTATGATGGAGAGGGCACAGTATCTGAATTTTTCCTCTGTTGGGCATTCCTCCTCCTAGTCATTTTGTTGAGATATGGCTAAAGGGATGTGTAGCTGAATGTATCAAGTGTGGTGCATTTAAGGAGCACTGTGGAATGCTTCTGAGCAATTGGGAGTCATCACCAAAGAGAAAGAAAAAGAAAAAGAAAAAGGTAGAGAGAGAGAGAGAGGGATAAAAAAGAGATAAAAGAGAATGTCCAGCCCAAATGCACTCCAAAGGTAAGATTTATAAAGTATACAAACAAAAAACATAGATACAAAAATACTGATATAAGTGAATGGCAAGGAAAAAAAAAGAACCCAGTGAAAATTAACCACAAGTATAATATTTATATACTACCAGAACAAAAACGAATACACAGAGGGATGCCTGGGTGGATCAGTTGGTTAAGTGGCTGCCTTTGGATCAGGTCATGATCCCAGAGTCCTGGGATTGAGTCCGACATTGGGCTCCTGGCTCATTGGGGAGTCTGCTTCTCCCTCTGCCTCTGCTTGCCACTCTGTCTGCCTGTGATCGCTCCCACTCACTCTCTGACAAATGAATAAATAAAATCTTAAAACAAAACAAATAAACAGAAACACTGACAGAAGAAAACAATGGGAAGGTGGTTATAAATTCTCAGTGTGTGGGGGGGGTATTACTCTGATTCTTCCTGGATGTATGCTGGGATCTTCGTTAAAGTACTCAGCTTTCCTGAGATAAAGGCATTTAAAATTGGTATATATAGCAGAAGCATTGATTGGGGAAAGGGAATTACCCTAAAGCTTATCGCTATATGAATATTAAAAAATAAAGTAAAATAAATTAAATTATTTTAAAAGAAGAAAAATAGAAAAGCAAATAAAAACACAGGTATATGTATCCAAAAAGTTCAAATTAAAAGTTATTATGAAATTGTTGTACTGAAACTCTCATTATGATGAAAAATAGGTTAAAATTATTTTAAAAAGCTGAAGACAATAAGAATAGTGAGCACAAATTAAAACTAAAACTTATACCTAAGAAGTAGTGTTCCTTGTTCTCTTGTTTTTTTGTATTCTTTTGTATTCTTTTGTTTGTTTTTCCTCTGGCTTACTGGGGGAGGGGCCTGCCACATGGTTTTTTGGGAAGTACTGATAGAGCTGAGTCCTCCTGCCCCCTATCAAGGGGCTGGGCTCTGAGGAAACCAGTTGTTCAGGCTTTTGTTCTCAGGAAGTTTTGTTTTTTCTTTGTTTGTTTCTTTTGTTTTCTCATCCCCTTTGCAGCTTTTAAAGGTTCTTTGGAGGATTAGAGGAAGGCAAACTGTACCCAGACCTCCATCTCAGAGAGAAGCCTCAGTCTGTTCTCCTCTGGGTGCTCCAGAGCACATAAATTCCCCCTCTGCTGCTGGCAGAGCAGGTAACCAGTAATGGTCTCAGGGATCACAGGAGCTCCCTCTTGTGCCTCAGTGTTACCAAAACCACAAGAAGTACTAGTACCCAGAGCTGGCTTCCAGCAGCTGCCTCCATGGTGGCTCTCTGGGCAGGTAGACTGCCAGAGATGTCCCAACTAGAGATAGCACACTGAGGTTTTCACACTGCACTGGGCTGTGAGTGTTCAGACACCCCTGGTCCTAGAGAGCACCACCTAGTGCTTGCACAGAACTCTCTCAGGGGAGGGTTTGGAGCACAACTCAGACTCCAGTTGCACAATGCACATGCAGAGTGCAAAAAGCTGTGGTTCTAGAGAGCGACAGCTGGAGACTACACCAGACTGTCTCATGCACGCCTCCAAACAGACACTCTCTCATGCACCAGCAGCTCAGGGACCAAGGCCTGGCTTTTTCACTGCACTCTCTCTGGCTAAGCAAATGCGGTGGCTGTCCTTGGTCTGTGGGCTTAAGCTCCTGTTCCTAACTGCCCAATTTCACCAATCTCCCCTTAAGATCTTTTGTTCTTTTTGAGTGCTTTCAACCACACTCCAAGTTAAGCTGGTCCCCAATCACAGGGCACTCTCGTATTGGAGTATTACTTTCCAATGAGTCACTTCTGGTGGCTCCCTCCAAACCTATTTTAACTTCTGATGTCATTCAGATGTTCCCACTCTGGATTAACTGTCCACTGGCATCTTCAGCCCCTGGATTCTGGATTCAGAGACCCAGAAGTTTATAATTCTAATCTCAGGCTGATTTCATAGGTGCTGAGAGTTCCTTGGTAGATAATCAGCTCACTTTAGGGGAGCAATTGAAACAGCACCTTCTACTTCTCCAATATCTTGTCAGCATCGCCCTCTTGTCACGTAATTTTTTCAGTCTTTTTGTTTGTCTGTTTTTGCTTACAAACCTTATAAAGCCTACTTTTGGGGCTCATTTTTCGCTGGGTTTTCTCTCTTTCTCTCTTTTTTTTTTTTCTTTTTGGCAGTGACTTAAAATTGCTCCAAAACATTCCAGCGTGAAACCTGCCTGGATCAGCTATACATCCCCTCAACCACTTCTCACCAAAATGCTGGAGGAAAAATGGAGAGGAAAAGATGAGAGCGTGTGCCCTCTTCATCAGAACTACTGGATATGGACATAAAGATCATGTTAAAAAGGGAATTCAGGGTAGCAATTATCCAGGGAACGGCTAGGTTGTAGATAGCCATTAGGGACAACATAGAATCTCTAAGGGCAGAAGTGATAGCCGACCTGGAAGAAGTTAAAATGTATTAATGAGATTCAGTATATTCCAAATACTTTAACAGCTAATGTAACAGAGGCAGAAGGTAGAATTTGT
Source organism: Taxidea taxus jeffersonii (assembly GCA_003697995.1). Lineage (NCBI taxonomy): Eukaryota > Metazoa > Chordata > Mammalia > Carnivora > Mustelidae > Taxidea > Taxidea taxus. Next base: position 58,820 of record ML112039.1, read on the forward strand.
GATTTAGAGGACAAACTGATAGAGGAAAAAAGGGTCAGCATGAAGCCTGGAAAAAAAAAACAGCTTAAAACCCATGATAACAGAATTAGGGAAAGAAATGACACCATGAAATAAATGTTCAGTGTCAGAATTACTGGTATCTCGGGGGGTGTGGAGAAAGAGAGAACACTAGAAGATATAGTTGAACAAATTATCAATGAAAGTTTTCCCAGTCTGGGAATAGAACCAACATTTGTGTCCTAGGGACAAAATTAACTCGAACCAAGAACAATGACCTACAGAGACCTCAAAACACTTCATTGTGAAATTCACAAATCATAATTCTAGACAAGAACTTCTGAGGGCAGCTAGGGGGAAGAGATTACTGATGTACAGAGGAAGGTCTATCAGAATAACATCAGACTTGTCCATAGAAACCTGGCAAGCCAGAAAGGGCTGTCAAGACATATTCTGGGCACTTAGTGAGAAGAACATGCAGCCAAGAATACTTTATCCAGCAAGGTTGACATTCAAAATGGGTGAAGAGATAATGAGCTTCAAAGAGTGGCAAGGAATAAAAGAGTATGGACCGCCAAGCTGGAACTACCAGAAATATTAATGGGGGGGTTCTATAAAAGAAGAAAGAATGCAAGAATGTCAAAGAACAGAAATTTCCGAAGACAATCTATAGAAACAAGGACTCACAGACAGCCTAATTTCAATTTCAATCAAGAAGTATTTTTCCATAATCGCTCTCAATGTGAATGGCCTATATGCCCCTGTAAAGTGGCAAAGGGTTGAAGATTGGATAAAATGACATGACCCATCCATATAGTGTCCACAAGAGACAAATTTTTAGTATATGTGCTGCCTAAGCAAGCACATTTTGCTTCAAAATGTTCCAGGGTGAATTTTGCCTGGATCTCACCAAAATGCTTATGAGGAGGAACACCTAAAGGAGAGTGTGCCCTCCCCATTAGAACTACTGGATACAGACATAAACACATTTTTTGGTCCTAAAATACATTTTTACCCTAAAATGCAACCATTCTGAAAGTGAAGGGATGGAGAAGCATCATTCATTCCAACAGGACTCAAAAGAAAGCTAGGTAGTGATTCTCATACCAGAGAAATTGAATTTTAAAATAAAGACTGTGGGAAGAGATAGAGATGGAGAATACATCATTCTTAAAGGGTCTAATCACCAAGAAGATCTCACAATTGTAAATAATTATGCCCCCAATAAGGGAGCAGCCAAATACATAAGCCAACTGTTAATCAAAATAAAGAGCCATATGGATATATGAATGCATTAATAGTACGGGGTCTTAACGTGCCACTCTCAGTGATAGACAGATCATGCAAGCAGAAAATCAAGAATGAAAAAGAGTTTGAATTACACATTGGAAGAGATGGACCACATAGATATATACAGAAAATTCCACCCCCCAACAAAACAAAACAAAACACAAAAACCATAAACAAACAAACAAAAACCTCACTCTTCTCCAGTGCACATAGAACCTTCTCCAAAATAGACTACTTAGTGTGTCACAAATCAGGGCTTAAGTGATAACAAAAGATTGAGGTTATTCACTGCATATTCTCTGACCACAAAGCTTTGAAACTGGAACTCAACCATGAGAAAAAGTTTGGAAGGAATTCAAACACTTGAAAGCTAAAGACCACCCTGCTTAAGAATGTTTGAGCAACTAGGAAATCAGAGAAGAACTTAAACCATTCATGGAAACCAGTGAGAATGAAGACACATTGGTCCACAACCTATGTGATATGGCAAAAGAGGTCCTCAGGGGAAATACATAGCCATCCAAGCCTCATTCTAAAAAACTGAAAATTCCTGAATACACCAGCTCTCTTTACACCTTAAAACCTGGAAAATCAACAACAAATTAACCCAATATCAAGCAAAAGAAGGGAAATAATCAAGATTAGAGCAGAATCAATGAGAGAAATTAGAAATAGAGTAGAACACAAAAAACCAGAAGCCAGTTTTTTGAAAGAATAAAAAAATATCAATAAACCACTGTCCAAACTAATCTAAAAGAAAGGAGGGAGGACCTAAATTTATAAAATTATGAATGAAAAGGGAGAGATCATGACTAACATCAAAGAAATATAAACAATCATCAGAAATGATATATCAACAGTTATATGCCAATAGGTTAAGTGATCTAGAAGAAATGGATGCATTCCTGGAAACCTATAAACTTCCAAGAATAAATTGGGAAGAAATTCGCAAACTGTATAAACTAATATCTAGTAACAGGTTTGAAGCAGTGATAACCCCCCCCACATACTCACACACCTTCAAAAGAAGCCCAGGACCTGATTGATTCCCTGGGGAATTCCACCAAACATTCAAAGAAGAAATAATACATCTTTTCCTGAGGCTGTTTCAAAAAATAGAAACAGAAAGAATAATTGCAAACATTTTCTATGAGGCCAACATTACTCTGGTACCCATATCAGGCAAAGATCCCATCAAAAAGGAGAAGTTCAGACCAATATTGCTGATGAATGTGGATGCTAAGATTTTCAACAAGATCCTAGCTAATAGGATCCAACACTACATTAAAAAGATTATCCATCATGATAAGGTGGAAATTATCCCTGGGATGCAAGGGTAGTTAAACATTTGTAAATCAATCAATTTTATAGAACAACTCAATAAGAGAAGAGAGAACACATGATCCTCTCAATGTGATGCAGAAAAAGCATTTGAGAAGAAACAGAATCTGTTCCTGACTAAAACTCTTCAAAGTACAGGACTAGAGGTAACATTTCTGAACTTCATAAATTCCATCTAAGAAAAACCCACAGCAAATATCATTCTCAATGCAGAAAAGCTAACAGCCTTCCCTTTGAGACCAGAATTATGACAACAATACCCATTCTGGCCACTCCTGTTCAACATAGTAATAGAAGCCCTAGCAACAGCAATCAGAAAATACAAGGAAATAAAATGTATTCAGATTGGCAATGAAGAAGTCAAACTCTGTTTCTTCACAGATGACTTGATACTTTACATGGAAAACGCGAAAGATTCCACCCCCAAACTACTAGAACATACAGCAATTTAGTATGAGGCAGGGTACAAATTAAATGTACAGAAATGTACATTTCTTATGCACTAACAATGAAAATACAGAAAAGGGTATTGGAGAATCAATCCCATTTAATATAGCACTAAGAACCATAAGATACCTGGAACAAAATCATACTAAAGAGGTAAAGGATCTGTACTCGAGGAACTACAGAACATTCATGAAATAAAGTGAAGAAGACAGAAAAAGATGGGAAAGCATTCCATGCTCATGGATTGGAAGAACAAACATTGTTAAAATGTCTCTACTGCCCAGAGCAATCTACACTTTTAATGCCATTCCAATCAAAATTGTACCAGCATTTTTCAAAGTCCTGGAACACACAATCCTAAAATTATTATGAAACCAGAAGTGATCCCAAATTAGTATGGGAATATTGAAAAAGAAAACAGAACTGGGGGCATCATGTTGCCTGACTCCAAGCTTTACTGCAAAGCTGTGAACACTAGACAGCATGGTCCTGGCACAAAAACGGACACATAGACCAGTGGAACAGAATAGAGAGCCAATATATAGACCCTCTATGGTCAACTAATCTTTGACAAAGTAGGGAAAAATATCCAGGGGAAAAAAGACAGTCTCTTCAATAAATGGTGCTGGGAAAATTGGACTATGTATGTATGTATGTATGCATGTATATATGTATGTATGTATGCACTAGCTAGGTATAGAAGAATAAAATTTGGCCACTCTCTTACACCATACACAAAGATAAACTCGAAATGGATAACAAAGACTTCAATGTGAGGCAGGAATCTATCAAAACCCTGGAAGAGAACATAGGGAGTAACCTCTTCAACCTTGGCCACAGCAACATCTTTCAAGACATGTCCCCAAAGGCAAAGGAAACAAAAGAAAAATGAACTTTTGGGAACTCATCAAGGTCAAAGACTACTACACAGCAAAAGAAAAAAACAAAACAAACAAATACAAAATTTCAACCAAACAAAGAGAGAACCCAAGGAGTGAGAGAAGATATTCACAAATGACACTATAGACAAGGGATTGGGGGTTGATATCCAAGATCTATAAAGAACTCCTCAAATTCAACACTCAACACACAGATAATTATATTAAAAATGGACAGAAGACAAGAGCAGACATTTCTCTGAAGAAAACATACACTTATCTAGCAGACACATGAAAACATTTTCATCATCATTAGCCATCAGGGAGACTAAAATCAAAACCACATTGAGATATCAACTTGCACCAGATAGAATGGACAAAACCAAGACAGTAAGCAAAGCGTGTTGGATTGGGTATGGAGACAGTGGAACCCTTTTACACTAGGTGGAGATGAAAGTTGGTGCAGCCACTTTGCAAAACAGTGTGGAGATACCTTAAGAAATTAAAAATTGAGCTCCCCTATGACACTGCAATTGCACTACTAGGTATTTACTCCAAAGATACAGACTTAGTGAAAAGTAAGTTCATCTGTATCCCATTGAGCAAAGCAGTAATGGCCACAGTCACCAAACTGTGGAAAGAACCAAGATGCCCTTCAACAGACAAATGGATAAAGAAGATTTGGTCCATATATACAAAGGGGTATTATGACTCCATCAGAAAGGATGAATATCCACCTTTTGTATCAACATGGATGGGACTAGAAGAAATTATGCTGAGTGAAATAAGTGAAGAAGAGAGAGTCAATTATCATATGGTTTTACTTAATTGTGGAGCATAAGGAATAAAGGGGAGAGGAATCATCAGAAACAGTGGACTCTGATAAAGAAACTGAATGATTTGGAGGGGAGGATTATGGGGGGTTGGGAGAGCCTGGTGGTGGGTATGAAGGAGGGCACATATTGCATGGAGCACTGGGTGTGGGGCATAAGCAATGAATCTTGGAAAATTAAGTGACAAATGCTACATTTCAAAATTGCAAAGAAAGTAAAAAATGCATATGAAGAAAAAATTGAAGAGTGAAATTAGAACATATATATAAAGTCAAGTTGAAGAGAGTGGACAAAGGACTAAAATGAGCATATATATATATACCTATATGTATATATATATATATATTCATATATTCATATATATGTATATATGTTCATTTTATTCCTTTGTACACACACATATGTATATATGTGTGTGTACATATATAATGCAGATGTTGAAAAATATGCTTTAAACAACTATGAAATATAAGTTGGTATAATAAGCATCTAATTCAGATGAGAAAAATGTAAATGTAAAAAAAAGAGAGAGATAAAAACATAAGGAAAAATAAAGAATAGGAGAATTTTATCTGAAAAATAAAGGAGTCATGAGGCAACAACTGGAGCTCAATATGGTATTTTCCTCTGATGTGAAAGTTTTATAGTCTTGTGGAATCCATACTTTTGTCATCCATCCGTTCTTCCAGACAGTCTTCTGGGGGAGAGACCTGCCATGCTGTTTCACAGGTATTCCTACTTGGACAGAGTTTCCCCACACCCTGTCAAGGGGAAGGGCTCACTGTAAACTCATCCATTGTGTATCGCCCTCCACCCGACCAGGAGCATTTAATTGCCTCTTCAGAGGATCAGAACAAAAATGGCCAAAGCCAAAACTCTGACACAGAGCAGAAAGTATGCAGTCACCCCTCTTTAATAAACCGTCAGAGACAATCATTCTCCACTTCTGTATGTGCCAAAACCCATAGGCCCCTGCAGTACACAGTACTTTCTCATAAGTAGTCCCAGGGATCCCCAAGTGCCAGTGCCCTTTGTGTCTCTAAAACCATGAGTAGCCATGGGCTCCCACGTGCACACTATGCTCCCCGATCATGTCTGATGCTGCCTTAATGTCCTTTCTGGGCCACTAATGTCCTACAAGGTTTACCTAGCTGCAGGTACAGGTTCCATTCCTTTTCAGGCAGCTCAGGAAAAGGACAATTAGTGACGATCCTGCCTCATGGTTTACCAGGACTCAAGCCAGGTCCCCTCCTGGGCTCGCTGACCCCATTGGGCTTCTTCCCCACTCTACTTCTCAGGCATTCTACTGTTTTAGGCACCCCTGGTAGTTCTGTGACTCCTCAGATCCTGAGACCACAATGCCCTACCTAGAATTCTGCCTTTTCCTTTCCAAACCCCCTTTCAGAGAGGGATATTACTTCCTAGACAAGATTTCTAGGTGTTCTGATTTTGTGCTCCAGGGTTATATTACTTTCAAGAACCAGCATATGAGGGATACCCCATTTTCTCCTTATCTTCCAATATCTCCCTGCTGATTCATGACTCTGCATATCTTACTTTGCAAAAAGCAGTAGCTTTACTGCTTGTAGACATCCAGATATATATTCTTACATGGCCTACCAGCTTCCTCAGGTTGTTTTTGTGGGTGATCAGAATGGTTTGATAGATACTCAGTTAAATTCGGGGGACCGGTAGAAATGGAGCCCCTAACTCTTCCACCATCTTGCCCCCTCAACTTTGATAAGTTCTTTATACATTCTGAGTAGTAACTACTTATCATAACTGCCATTTGAAAATATCTACTCCAGTTCTGTACATTGCCTTTTAGATTTTCCAATTATTTCCTTTGATGTCCACTAGTTTTATATTTAATAAAAACACAATAGTTTGCTTTGCTTTTGTTTCCCTTGCGCCAGGAGACCTATCTAGTAAGTTGTTATGGACAAGGTCAAAGACATTATGCCTCTGTTCTCCTCTGGAATTTAATGGCTTCCTGTCTCATATTTAGGTCTTTCAAGCATTTTTAATTAAAATTTGTGTATGATGTAAGAAAGAGGTCCAGTCTCATACTTTTGCATGTTTTATCCAGTTTTCTCAATACCATTTGTTAAAGAGGTTGTCTTTTTCCCATGGAATATTATTTTCTGCTTTGTTGAAGATTAAATGACTATATAGCTGTGGGTTCATTTCTGGGTTTTCTATTCTGTGCTCTTGAACTTCTATTTTTATGCCAGTATCATACTGTCTTGATCTCTGTACCTTTGCAATATAACCTGAAATATGGAAGTAGGATGCATTTAGCTCTGTTTTTTTTTTCTATTTTAAGATTTTTTGTATTTATTTGACAGAGAGAGAGAGAGAGAGATTACAAGTAGACAGTGAGACAGACAGAGGGGGGGGGAAGCAGGCTCCCCGCTGAGCAGAGACCAATGCGGGGCTTGATCCCAGGACCCTGATATCATGACCAGGGCCAAAGGCAGAGGCTTAACCCCTGAACCACCCAGATGCCCCTGTTTTGTTTTGTTTTGTTTTAAGATGCTTTTGCATATTAAGTGTCTTTTGTGTTTCCATATATATTTTGTGATAGTTTGTTCAAGCTCTGTGAAAAATGGTACTCTGTGAAAAATGGTTGGTACTCAAAAAGAACAAAGGGGCCTAAGGGGTGAGTGGTTTAACCAGGTAGCCACAGGCATGGACCTAAACCCACAGTCTGAGGGTGGTCACAGCCAGCAACCACCCATGCCTGAAAGAGCTTGGCAGGGGCTCCTGTTGGTAGTCCCTTAACTCATGGCTTTTTGCTTCTTGTGCCAATGTCGGGGCTGTGTGTACACCTTCCCATGCCTGAGAGAGCCCCACAGAGTCTCCTGCCCAAGTTCCCTGGGGTCACAGCCTTCCCACACCTTCGCCACTGCCTTCTACAACCTGGGTCACAACAGGGTCTGAAAGAACAGGGTAATGGCTTGGTCCCCAGACAGAAGTCCTAGAATCAACAGCCACTGAAAATGGGAGACCAATATCGCTCCTGGTTTTAGTGCATGGGGTGCAGTGACAAGCGGGGGCATTGGGCAAAAACGGAGATGGTGGCTGGGAGTGTACACTGACTGTGGGAGGTTTTGGTGTTCAGCAGAGTTTGCAGAGGTTCAGTTTGTGTGTTCTGGACCATCCAGAGGGGAACAGACATAGGCTTTTCTCTGAGGTGAAGGTCTGAGTGCAGGCAATTTACTTGACACTAACCCTCCAGAAAGCTGCAAAAGCTGCCAAAGAACAAAAACCTTCAGAAAACAAAAACATGCAAAGCAAGTTTCCAGAGATTCCAGCCCCTTGAATGTAGGCAGGGTGACTCAACTCCGGTAAGAATGACTGAAAAACAGTGTGGCAGGCCCCTCCCTCAGACAAAAAGCCAAAAGAATAAGAAGACAATAACCACAACGTCCCCATTAAACTGTAAAACCCCAGTTTCAGGATAAAACAGTATATTAAGGTCCAGGCATTGCCCCCAAACCTGTATGCTTCAGAGATGGAACTTTTTTTTTAAATTATTTCTCACAATTCTTATTCTTCTTTTTAACCTAATTAGAGTTACAAATAGATGTTCAATGCAATATATCCCATAATAAATTTTTAACTTGAACATTTTTCATACATATACATGTGTTCCTTTCTCTTTTTCTTTCTTCTTTTAATATATATAGATCTAAATTCAAGGCAATCTTTTTTCCTACTCAACACTGTCGGTATATATAAACCAGTTTAAATTTACCTGTATCTCTGGAGAGTTGAGTTCTTTAACAAACATAAAAAGATATACCCAGGAAGAACTGAAATAACCTTCCTCACCGACATCAAGGGTTTATAACCACCTTCGCATTTTATCCTTTGTCAGTGTTTCTGTGTTTTCATTTTTGTAGTATATAATCTTACCCTTGGGATTCACATTGGTTGGGTTTGTCTTTTTCTTTTTCCTTTTCTTTACCTTTTGTTAGTCTTTTTGTTAGCTTTTTGTCTATGTACCTTATAAATCATATTTTGAGGACCCAGTTTGGCTGGGTTTTTCCTTCTCTCTCTCTCTCTCTCTCTCGCTCTCTCTCTCTCTCTTTCCTTTCTCTTTCTTTTTCGTGGTGACTTCGAATTGACTCATAACTTCCCAAGGTACACCTTGACTGGATCATGCGTGATATATTGAGCTACACATCCCCTGAAACATGTATCAACTAAATGATGGGGAAGAAGAAAAAGAGGAAAAATTCAGAGACTGTGACCTCTGCCACAGAAGTATTAGATATGTACATAAACAGTATCTCAGAAATGGAATTCAGGGCCACAGTTATCCAGACAATGGCTAGTTTGCATAAGACCATTAGTGGCAACATAGAATCTCTAAGGGCAGAAGTGAGAACTGATCTGACAGAACTTAAAAATCCATCAATGAGATTCAACCTAATCTAAATATTCTAACACCTAGGGCAATTGAGGCTGAAGATCAAATTAGTGATCAAGAAGACAAACCCAATAGAGAAGAAGAATCAGGGGAAGTCCTGAAACAAACAGCTTAGAAGCCATGGAAACAGAATTAGGGAAATAAATGATGAGATAAAATGTTCCAATGTCAGAATTATTGGAATCCTTGAGGGGGTGGAGAGAGAAAGAGGACTAGAATATACAGTTGAACAAATCCTAGATGAAACTTTCCCCAATCTGGGGAAAGTGTTTGTGTCCTAGAGGCAGAGAGACCACCTCTCCAAGATTTAAAAGGGTGGGAAGAACTCCAGGCACAAGACTGAAATTCAGGAGTCAGAAATTCAGAGAAGGTGTCTTAAGGGCAGGTAGGGGGAAGAGACTCCTTGCACACATAGGAATGACCATAAGAATGACATCAGACATGTACACAGAAGCCTCAAATCCAAAAAGGGATGGCAAGACATATTCAGGACACTAAATTAGAATAACATGTAGCCAAGAATACTTTATCCTAGTAAGGCTGACATTCAGAATGGATGGAAAGATAAAGAGCTTCCAGGAACAGCAATGTTTAACAGAGTGTGTGACCACCAAGCTGACACTACAAGAAATATTAATGCAGGATCGATAAAAGAAGAAAGAACTAAGAGTGATATAGAACAGAAATTTACAAAGACAGTCAATAGAAACAAGGACTTCACAGGCAACATTATGTCCATACAAACTTATCTTTAAATAATCACTCTCAATGTGAACAGTCTAAATGCTCCCATAAAAGAGCACAGCTTTACAGACTGGATAAAACAACAGGACTTATTTATATGCTGTCTACAAAAGCCACACTTGGAACTTAAAAATACATTCAGACTGAAAGTGAAGGATAGAGAAGCGTATTTCATGCCAAAGGGCCTCAAAAGAAAGCTGGGATAGTGATTCTTACATCAGATAAATTAGATTTTAAACTAAAGATTGTAATGAGAGATACAGACAGACAGGAAATCATTTTTAAAGTCTTCATCCACCAAGAAGATCAAAAAATTGTAAATATTTATGCAACCAACATGGGAGCAGCCAACTACATAAGTCAACTGTGAAACAGAGTAGAGTCATATTGATATGAATACATTAATTGTAGAGGTTCTTAACATGCCACTCTCAGCAATAAAGAGATTATCTAAGTAGAAAATCAACACGAAAACCAGAGCTTTGAATGACACACTGGACCAGATGAACCTCATAAAAATATGTACAATATTCCACCTAAGTCAACAAAGTACTCATTCTTCTTGAGCACAGATGGAACTTTCTCAAAAATAGATCACATCCTGGATCACAAATCAAGACTCAACAATACAAAAACATTGAGATTATACCCTGAATATTCTCAGACCACAATGCTTTGAAACTGACACTCAACTACAAAAGCTTTGGAAGGAATTCAAACAGTTGGAAAATAAAGACAATCCTGCTCAAGAATGTTTATATCAGGGCACCTGGGTATCTCAGTTGGTGGAACATCTCCCTTCAGCTCCAGTAGTAAACATAGGGTCCTGAGATGGAGGCCTGCATCAGGCTCCCTACTCATCAGGAAGCCTTTTTCTCCCTCTCCCACTCTACCTACCTGCGTTGCCTCTCTCAATGCGTCTCTCTCTGTCAAAAAAAGAAAAATAAAAAAGAATATTTTAAGAGATTGAAGATTTGGATCAACCAGGAAATCAAAGAATATCTTTGACAATTCATGGGAACCAATGAGAATTAAGACACATTAGTCCAAAACCTATGGAATAGAGCATAGGCAGTTCTAAGGGGGCAAAATATAGCCATCCAAGCCTCACTCAAAAAAGTGGAAAAATCCTGAATACACCAACTCTCTTTATGTCTTAAAGAACTGGAAAATCAACAATAAATTAACCCAACCTCATGCACAAGAGGGGAAATAATCAAGAATAGCACAGATCAATGAGTTAGAAACTAGAAGTACAGTAGAACACATCAATGAAACTAGAAGCTGGTTTTTGAAAGAATCAATAAGATCAATAAACCATTGGCCAAAGTAATCCAAAAGAAAAGAGAGAAGGCCCAAATTAATAAAATTATGAATGAAAGGGGAGAGACCACAACCAACATGAACGAAATAGAAAACAATCATCAGAAATCATTATCAACAGTTATATGCCAATAAATTAAACAACCTAGAAGAAATGGATGCATTTCTGGAAACCTATAAACTCCACGGCCTGAAACAGGAAGAATTTGACAACTTGAATAGACCAAAATTTAGCAATGAGATTGAATCATTGGTTTAAAAACTCCCAAGAAACAACAGTCCAGGACCTGAGGGATTCCCAGGGGGAATTCCACCAAACATTCAAAGAACAAATAATGCCTATTCTCCTGAAGCTGTATCAAAAATAGAAACACAAGGAAAACTTCCAGAAACTTTCTATGAAGCCAACATTACCCTGATCCCCAAAACAGGCAAAGATCCTCAAAAGTAGAATTTCAGACCAATATCCCTGATGAACATGAATGCAAAGATTCACAACAACATTCTAGCTAACAGGATCCAACAATACATTAAAAAAATTATTCAGCATGACCAATGGGGTTTATCTCTGCAATGGAAGGGTGGTTCAACATTAACAAAGCAATCTATGTGAGAGAAAAAATCAATAAGAGAATAGAGAAGAACCACGTGAGACTCTAAGTTGATTCAGAAAAAGCATATAACAATAGACAATATCTGTTCCTGATTAAAACTCTTCAAAGTATAAGGATAGAAGGAACATTCCCCAATTTCGTAAAACTGTCTATAAAAAACCCAGAGAGAAATAATTCTCAGTGGGAAAAAGCTGACCACCTTCCCTTTGAGATCAGGAACATGACAAGGATGCATACACTCGCCACTTTTGTTCTACACAGTAGTAGATGTGCTAGCACCAGCAATCAGACAACAAAAAGAAATAATAGGTATTCAAGTTGGCAAAGAAGAAGTCAAACTCTCTTTCTTCAGCCATGACATATACATTATATGGAAAACCCAAAAGTCTCCACCCAACCAATCCAATAGAACTCATATAGCAATTCAGTAATGTGGCAGGATACAAAGTCAATGCACAGAAATCAGTTCTTTTCTTTTATGATAAAAATGAAAATATAGTAAGGGAAATTAGAGAATCAATGCCATTTAGTATAGCACCAAGATCCATAAGATACCTGGGAATGAACCTAATCAAAGTGGTAAAGGATCTGTACTTGAGGAACTACAGAACACTCAGGAAAGAAATCGAAGAAGACAGAAAAAGACAGAAAAGCATTCCATGTTCATGGATAAGAAAAAGTAAACATTGTTAAAATGTCTATACTGCCCCAAGCAATCTATCTTTAGAATGCCATCCCGATCAAAGTTCCACCAGCATCTTTCAAAGTGATGGAACAAATAATCGTAAAATTTGTATGGAAACCTAAAAGACCCTGGATCACTACAGATAGGTTGAAAAAGAGAAACAAAACTGGGGCCGCCATGTTGCCTGATTTCAAACTTTACTACAAAGCTGTGATCACCAAGACAGCATGGTGCTGGCACTAAAATAGACACATATACCAATGGAACAGAGTACAGAGTCCAGATATGAGCCCTCAACTCTATGTTCAAATAATCTTCGACAAAGCAAGGAAAATATCCAGTGGACAAAAGGTAGTCTCCTCCATAAATGGTGCTGGGTAAATTGGACAGCTATGTATAGAAGACTGAATCTCAACCATTCAGTCATACCATACACAAAGTTAAACTAGAAATGGATGAAAGACCTCACCATGTAGCAAGAACCTACCCGAATCCTAGAGGAAAACATAGGCAGTATCCTCCTTGACATTGGACACATCAACTTCTTTCAAGACACGTCTCAAAAGGCGAAGGAAACAATAGTAAAAATTAACTTTTGGTGCTTCATCAAGATAAAAACCTTCTGCACAACAAAGGAAACAGTCAGCAAAACAAGAAAGCAACCCATGATATAGGAGAAGATATTCCTAAATGACACTACAAAGGGCTGATACCCAAGATCTCTATAGAACTCCTCAAACTCAACACCCAAAAAATTGAGAATCCCATAAAAAATGGTTTGAAGCATTGAACAGACACTTCTCCAAAGAAAACATACAAATGGCTACAACACATGAGAAACTGGTCATCATTATGAGCCATCAGGCAGATTTAAATCAAAACCACATTGAGATTCCATCTGACACCAGTTAGAATGGCTAAAATTAACAAGACAGTAAACAACAAGTGTTGGAGATGCTGTGGAAAGGGGAACCCTCTTACACTGTTAGTGGGAATGCAAGTTGGTGCAGCCACATTGGAAAAGATTGGGGAGATTCCTCAAAAAATTAAAAATAGTCTACCTATGACCCTGCAATTGCACTACTGGGTATTTACCCCAAAGATCCAGATGTAGTAAAAACAGGGGCTATGTACCCCAGTGTTCTTAGTGGCAATGGCCATATTTAAGAAGATGTGCAAACAGACAAGATGCCCTTCAATATATGAATTGATAAAGAATAAATGGTGCCAATATACAATGGAATATTATGGCTCCATCAGAAAGGATGGATACTCAACTTTTGTATCAACATGGATGGAACTGGAAGAGATTATGCTGAGTGAAATAAGTCAAGCAGAGGAACTCAATTATCATATGGTTTCACTTACTTGTGGAGCATAAGGAATAACATGGAGGACATTAGAAAAATGAAAGGAAAGTGAATTGAGGGAAATCACAGAGGGAAATGAACCATGAGAGACTATGGACTCTGAGAAACAAACTGAAGGTTTTGGAATAGAATTGGTTGGGGGGAGGGGTGAGTCTGGTGGTGGGTATTAAGGAAGGCAAGTATTGCATGGTGCACGGGTTGTGGCACATAAACAGTGAATCTTGGAACACTGCAAATTTAATTTAAATTAAAAAAGTAAATGATCTGGAGAAGCAAGGGCAAATAAATCTGAAACCAAGCAAAAGAAGATAAATAATAAAGATTAGAGCAGAGGTCAATGAAATAGAAACCAGAAAAAAAGTACAGAAAAAAAGAAAAATAGAAGCTATTTCTTTGGGAGAATTAATAAGATCAATAAATCCCTGGCCAGACTTATCCAAAACAAAACAGAAAGGACACAAATTAATGAAATTATGAATGAAAAGGGAGATATCACAACCCCAAGGACATATAAAAAATATTACAAATTATTATCAGCAATCTCGAGACAAGATGGCTGAGAAGAGGCCCATTTTCAACCAGTCCCCTAAGTGAGCTGATTATCTACCAAAGAACTAAGGTCACATGAAATCAGCATGACATTAGAATTATACACTTTTGTATCTCTAAGTGGGCTGAAGACACGAGTGGACAGGTAATGTGGAGTGGGAACATTGGACTGATACTGGAAGATTTAAAAAAAGGGGGAGGGAGCCACTGGAAGTGACTCATTGGAAATACCCCAATATGAAAGTGCACTGATTGGGAACCAGCATTAACTTGTATTGTGGTTGAAAGCACTCAAAAAGAGCAAATGATCTTAAGGGGAAATTGGTGGAATTGGGAGATTAGGGACAGGGACTTAAGCTTAAGGAGCCAGGAGAGCCACTGCTGGTGCAGAAGCAGAGAGTGCAGCGAAGAAGCCAGGTCTTAGTCCCTGCTGGCGTGCCTGAGAGCATCTGGGTCATAGTGCCTGTGGAGGAGTCTGGTGTGGACACCACCCAGCGCAATATAGAAACATATCTTTTTGCACTCTGCACACGTAGTGTGCAATGGGGGTCTGAGTCGCGCTCTATACCCTCCCCTGAGAGAGGTCCATGCAGGCGTTAGCTGATGCTCTCCAGGAAAGGGAGATTTTGAACACTCCCAGCCCTGGCCATCATGAACATTTCAGTATGCTATCTCTGATTGGGACCTCTCTGGCGGTCTGTACCTGTCCAGACAGCCATGGCTAGTATTTCTTGTGGTTTTGGGTAGAAGCGGGAGTTCCTGTGACCCCAGAGACCATGACTGGGGACATTCACTGCCTGTGGAAGAGGGGGAATTTATGTGCTCTGGAGCACCGAGAGGGGAAAAAACTGAAGCTTCTCTCTGAGATGGAGGTCTGGGTGCAATATGCTTTCCTCTAACCTCCAAAGAACTGCCAAAAGCCACCAAGGAGAGAACAAAGAGAACAAACAAACAAACAAACAAACAAAAAAAAAACCTCCAGAGAAGAAAAGCCTGAAAAACCGGTTTCCTCAGACCCCAGCCCCTTGTGGTGGTAGGACCACTCAAATCTAGCAAGAGTCCCTGAAAATCCACGTGGCAGGACCCTGCCCCAGAAAGCCAAACAAACAAAAAACAGGAAAAAAAAAAAACAAAAAACCAGAGGACAACCACCACTATTTCATAGATACAACTTTAATTTTTAATGCATCCCCACTATTAACATTCTTTTCATTTATGTGATATAACTTTTTAATCTATTTATCATCACAATGAGATGTTCAGTACATCAAATAACATGGTAACCTTTTAGTCTGAAGTTCTTTGATACATATACCTGCGTTTTTCTTTTGCTTTTCTATTTTCTAATTTATTTTATTTATTTTTTAATATTCAAATAGAGATAAGTTTCAACGTAATCCCCTTTCCCCAACCAATGTTACCCCTATATGTGAAACTAGTTTTAGTCCCCCTTTATCTCAGGAAAGCTGAGTCCTTTAACAAAGATAAAAAGATTCATCCAGGAAGAAACTAAATCATCTTCCTCACACACACTGAGAATTGATAACCACACTCTCATCTTTTTTTCTGTCAGT
>ML112040.1:0-27454 GCA_003697995.1 Taxidea taxus jeffersonii
TTATTCATGACAAATTAGGTACTGAGTCTTGCAAGGGGCCCCCGACCCCTATTCCTGGTAACTCTGCCACTCGGTCACAAACATTGCACCTGCTTTTCATTTCATGATTTGTATTATAGCTTCTGTGCTCATCAGAGTCTTTTGTGATGTGGCTTCCAAATCCAGGGAGGTAAGTAAGTTTTCCAAGATCAAAAGAATGAGAGATAGTTGTTTGAGAAGGGATGGTTTCAGTCTGATTAAGTAAGTGCCGTAACAAAAAAAAAAAAAAAAAAAAAAGGACTCTAAACAAAAAATAAATAAATAAATAAAACATTCTTTGGTAATAAAATATAAGATCAAAATAGCTTCTGCTCAGGCTTTTTTTGCCAACTGTCAGTGTGACCTCACCCAGGTTCCATTTCACTTCTCTAAGGCTCAGTGTACTCATTTTTAGATTGAGAGGGATTAATTAGCTGATCATTAACTTCCTTTCCAACATGAACATTCTAGGGGCCTAATTGAGCTGAGTAATGAATAAACCCGTTGCTGCTTGGATGTACTGGTCCATCCATTCCGCTCTAACAGTTGAGCTGTTCGAGAATTGGGTTTTAGAAATTCTAATCAGTTAATTAGGATCCTTTGTTATAGCAAATAGTTGTACAGGGAGAGTCAGGATCAACCTATTTGAAGTTAAAAAGATTGGGTATGTTAATTAGCTTGGCTGTGGTGATTATTTCACAATTTATATGTATATTGAAACCTCAAGTTGTACACCTTAAATATATGTTGTTTTTATTTCTCAATTATACCTGTAGACATAGTCTTAAAATATTTAAAGTATTTTTATTTCTGGGGTGTACCCTCAGCACACAGTACTTCAACAGGAACCATCCCACTGAGCTCTTTCTTTCCCCACAGAGCTCATGTTGCAAGAGGAGAGGCAGGAAGTGTGTTGGGGAAAGGAGAGGCAAGGAGGGAGACACCTGACCAGCCATCCTACCCACTCACTGGCCCTCACAGGTAAAAGTAGCCACAGCATCCCTGTTGACTCCAAAGATCTAAGTCAAAACCAAAATCTTGGAAATTGCAAATTCCTATTATTTCTAGCATTTCTGTCTTATAAATAGTTGATGATGAAATTAAAATTATTAAAAATAGTTAACATTAGGGGCATCTGGGCAGCTCGGACAGTTAAATGTCTGCCTTCAGCTTAGGTCATGATCCCAGATGGAGATCTGCATCAGGCTTGCAGCTCAGTGGGGAGTCTGCTTCTCTCTCTCTCTTTGCTTCTCTCCCTTCTTGTGCTGTCTAATGAATAAATAAAATCTTCAAAAAAAAAAAAAGTTAACATTACTAAAAATATTAAACACAGTAACTACCTTATTCCAAGTGCTTCTCATATGTATGCTCTCTTAATCTTATAACTATGCAAAGCAGGTATGCTTGTGTCCAAATTACAGATAAAGGAAATAAGTTCAGAGAAATTCAGTAACTTATCCAAGATCAACAGCTAGTACATGGCAGTACGGGAATTTGAATACACATGTGTCTTCTTACTATGCCAATTGCCTCCCAGTTAAATCTGCATTTTCCCTATTTTTATCATGTTTTTTTTTCATTGCCTTCTAACCAACCAATAGAGTATAAGCTGTTTACAGGAGTAGTTGCAAAGGAAACTTAGTAATGTTGTCTGGTACAGACCCTTACTCGGTGTGTTGGAAAATACAACATTACTGAAAGAAAAAAAAAATCCATTAGGAGACATATATTGTTGAAAACCAATGACTGCAATCAGACCAGCAAAGAATCTAGGTATAAAAATTGCAAATGGAAGTGACAGGATGATCAGGAAAAGGACAGTCTGCTGGGTAGTAGCATTTTCAGCTGTTCCTCTGTGTTGGCAGCCTTTCAAATCCACACAACTACTAAATGCATTAGTATAAGGAAGACTGTGATAACACCACAGTCAGCTGTGTAAAATGAATTTAAGAGTGACTGACAGGTAAGTAGATTCGAAGTAGCAAATTGCTGAAAAGATCAACTCAGAACTGTGAAACAGAATGATGCTTCAGTGTGGGTTAAAAGACAAAGGGTTGACATGTCCATCACTGGAGCCACCTTGGGGATCAGCCAAGGATTTCTTCAACCTCTCAGTACCAGCATGGTATAAAATAAGGTTCAACTTCTCATTGAAGTATCACCTGGACAATGCTCAGTACCATAAAATTCACCTTTTGAGTGTAAATCCTTTCTGTCCTTCATTTTACATAGCTCTTTGCCCCCCATCAGGAAGATAGGAGACTTGTATTTAAACACTGATATAATGCTGGGCTCCATGTGATAAACCCTATACATTTCAGGAAGTATTGTGGTGTTGCCTCTTAAAAAGTATCATCAATATCTGTGCTGTGTGTGTGCAGGGAGCCATTGCATTTGGTCACTGAGCTTCAGAGTATTTTACAGCACGACAATCTAGACAGTTAGACACTTATGAAAGAAGCTAAACTGTGGAAATTAGAACCCTGTGACTACTCTATATGTATATATGTAAGACTTAACTTAGATAAGTTGTACAATAATTGAAAGAATGAATGAATGCTATTATAATTATACAATTCCCTCAAATTTAGACTTACTGAATATATATAATTTTTAAAGATTTTATTTGTTTATTTCACAGACAGAGATCACAAATGGGCAGAGAGGCAGGCAGAGAGAGAGGAGGAAGCAGGCTCCCCGCTGAGCAGAGAGCCCCATGCGGGGCTCAATCCCAGGACCCTGAGATCATGACCTGAGCCGAAGGCAGAGGCATCAACCCACTGAGCCACCCAGGTGCCCCGTTACTGAATATATTTTTAAAAGATGACAGGATTTCAGAAGTCATCTGTTCTAATCTGGCAATCTTTCTTAGGACCCAGGTTTTCTGACTCCCAGCCTTGTGTTTTTTTGTGCTGTGCATAGAAAGAAATCCCCTTACTATTAAAAAGAGAAATACTATAGAAATAGGAAGCCAGTTTTTTGAGTGGGACCAATGTTTGTATTTCTGAAGATTTTAATATTAGAAAGAATATATTATGTAGGTGATCCCAAAAATACAATCCTTAGAGACACCAGCTCAGAAATAACCACATTGAGTACACAAGGAGATATTTGATACATAAATAATGTTTCATCAAATCACCTTGAAAAGCTTAGCTGCAGAGAAAATGATTAATTTTTCAACAATGACTGAGCCAGAGAAGCTTATCCACTCCTGTGTTCTCTGCTGAAGACAGCTAAGGCTCCATATTTATTCTTTGTCCTTGAGTTTGCAATTGATTTCTCCAAGGTGGTCGCTTTTGTAAAGTCAAGCTCAAAAGAGCTCTCTGACCAAAGCCCATTCAAAATGAGGAAGGAGAGCCAGGCACTCAACTATGAGGACTTTTTCTTCAAACACATTCTTAAAAGAGCAGCATTTTCTCTACCTACCCCAAAACACAGGAGGATAGGCATGTAGTTGTCAATTTTTATAGCTTCTTATGTGAACATGGAGCATTGCAATACCTTGTACTGGTCTTAAGAAAATACAGTCGGGGCACCTGGGTGGCTCAGTGGGTTAAGCCTCTGCCTTCAGCTCAGGTCATGATCCCAGGGTCCTGGGATTGAGCCCCACATCGAGTTCTCTGCTCAGTAGGGCGCCTGCTTCTCCTTCTCTCTCTGCCTACTTGTGATCTCTCTCTCTCTCTGTCAAATAAATAAACAAAATCTTAAAAAAATAAAAAATAAAAAAAGAAAAGAAAATACAGTCAGTCCCTGGTCTACAAAAAAAAAAAAAAAATTCTTTTGTACACATTGGATCCTATCTCCTTTCAAAATGTTTTTCTTCTATAAAGATCCCCTTGCTATCCTAGGAGTAGAGATAGGGAGCTAAGGGTCTCTAAGTTGTCTGGTTCCCCAGCACCTCTATGATCTCCTCTCCTACTTTCTTCTGCTCTCTCAACTTCAGACACAGCCAACTTCTCTATTGCTCTTTTAACACACCAGGTACTGCTTTAGTTACTCCTTTGGAGACAGGCCTCTCCAAGTTCTTGGTTCTTGGCTAATTCCCTCTCCTCCAAGTCTTTGCATAGTGTTACTTCCTCAATGAGGCCTCCATGAGCTTTGTATTTAAAATTGAATCCTTGGGGCGCCTGGGTGGCTCAGTTGGTTAAGCGACTGCCTTCGGCTTGGGTCATGATCTCGGGGTCCTGGGATCGAGCACTGCATTGGGCTCCCTGCTCACTGGAGAGCCTGCTTCTCCCTCTCCCTCTACTGCTTTGCCTGCTTGTGTCTCTTGCTCTGTCAAATAAATAAATAAAAATCTTTAAAAATAAATAAATAAAATCTTTTAAAAAAAATGAATCCTTCAAGAGGTGGTCCAAGATGACAGCACAAGAAGACCTGTTCACAAACACACTTTATCTGCACCTATACATAGAGCAGTTCTCCCTGAAGAACTGAGAGCATGAAAAACAAATGATAGGTTCTCCTGTGGACCTCACCCTCCAACCTGGTCATGGTGGCAGGTGCTGTCCCAGGCCCCTCCCACAGTGGACCAGTGCAAACCTTGCTATCGCCATATCCCAACATGTTTTCCTACAGACCATGCCCACCACCACATGCCCTCAATAAGAGTACCTCTAAAGCAGCACCGCAAGCATGGCAGGGGGCAAGCATCCCCAACAGGGGTCAGCACCACCCCAAAGTGACTCCTGCCCCAGGAAGAGGACAAAAAACCCCATACATACTGGTTCAACTGCAGCCCCAGCAGTGGGCTGGTTGCAAATATTTGCTCTGACTACATGCCCCATCTACCAACAAAAGCTTCTCAGGGGACAGCACAGGGAGAACATCCTACATTTGTTGCTACTGCAGCCCTGGCAAACACCTGCTCTGACCTAACTCAAGCCCAAAGCATCCCAAGACTGGCCAATAACAACACAGGGACCAAACCTTACCCACAACAGCCAAAGAGAGCCACTGCAGATAACTACACTGAAGGCAAATGTGGCTCAGCCACAACAGTAGGGTGGATGCAACACATATAGGATATACCCCTGAAGTACCAGGTTCTGGTGAACCAGAAACATTGCACTGCAGGGCATCACAGGACCGGAATAGGTCCCAAATGAAAGAACAAGACAACACCCCAGCAAGAGAAGTACGCAAAATGGAGAGAAGAAATAACACTGGGATTTGAGTAGAGGACATCAGTGAGACCCTCAACAAATAGAAAACATAATGAACAAATCAGAGATGAAGAACTCAATAACTGAAATTAACATTACTCTAGAGGGAATAAATACTAGACTAAAAGAAACAGAAGAATGGATCAGTGACCTGGAGGACAAAGTAATGGAGGCAATCAAGCTGAAGAGGAGAAAGAAAAAAGAAAGTAAAAAGAATAGATTAGGGGAACTGGGCAACATCATCAAGTGTAATAACATTTGCATTATAGGGATCCCAGAAGGAGAACACAGAGAAAAGGGGGCAGAAATTTTTGAAATATTTGAAAAAATAATAGCCAAAAACTTTCTGAATCTTAGGAAGGAAACAGAAACCCAGAAAAGAGGCAGAGAGTCTCCAACAAAATCAGCCCAAGGAAGTCTACACAACCAAAGTAACTAAAATGGCAAAAGGTAGGGGTACCTGGGTGGCTCAGTGGGTTAAAGCCTCTGCCTTCAGCTCAGGTCATGATCCCAGGGTCCTGGGATCGAGCCCCACATTGGGCTCTCTGATCAGCAGGGAGCCTGCTTTCCCCTCTCCCTCTCTGCCTGCCTCTCTGCCTACTTGTGATCTCTGTCTGTCAAATAAATAAATAAAATCTTAAAAAAAAAATGGCAAAGGGTAGTAGTAAAGAGAATTTTAAAAGCAATAATAGAAAACAGTTACATACAAGGGAATTCCCACAAGTCTATCAGCTGATTTTTTAACAGAAACTTTGCAGGCCAGAAGAGAGTGGCATGATATATTCAAGTGCTGAAAGAAAAATATCTGCAACCAAGGATACTTTATGCAGCAAGGCTATCATTCAGAATAGAAGGCGAGTTGAAGTTTCCCAAAGAAACAAAGGAATTCATCACCACTAAAACCAGGCTTACAAGTAATACTAAAGGGTACTCTGTGAGTGGAAAGGAAAGACCATAAGCAGGAGGAAGGAAAGTAAGAAGCATGAAAACAGTAAAGATATCTATATAAAAAAATCAGTCAAGGGATTCACAAAATAAAAGGATGTTAAGTATGACACCATGTACCTTAAACATGGTGTTGGGGGGGGTGAGTAAAAATGTAGTGCTTTTAGAATGAGTTCAAACTTGGGCAACCATCAACTTAATATAAACCACTGTGTGCACAAGATATATATAAACCTAATGGTATCCACAAATTAAAAAAAAAAAAAACAGTAATAGATTTGCAAAAAAATAAAGAGAAATGAATCCAAGTATATCACTAAAGAAAGCCATCAAACTGTGAGAAGAGAGCAAAAATAAATACATAAAAAGAACAAGAACTGGAAAACAACCATAAGTAACAATATGGCAATAGAGTGCAAACCTCTCAATAATTACTTTGGATGTAAATGAACCTAACACTCCAATCAAAAGACATAGGGTGACAGAATGGATTAAAAGAAAAATGCTACATGCTGTTTATAAGAGACTCACTTCAAACATCAACACACATGCAAGTTAAAAGTAAAGGGATAGTTTTGCATTTATTATGCAAATGGAAGTGAAAAGAAAGCTGAGGTAGCAATACTTATATAAGACAAAACAGACTTTAAAATGAAGACTGTAGCAAAAGACAAAGAAAGACCCTATATAATCATGAAGGGAACAATCCGACAAGAAGATATAACAATTGTAAATATTTATGCACCTAAAATGGGATCACCCAAATGCATAAAGCAGCTAGTAAGAAACATAAGAAGAGTAATCAATGGTAATACAAGAATAATAGAGGACTGGACACCACATTTCCATCAATGGATAGATCATTCAAACAAAAATCAAGGAAATAGTGGCATTAGACCAGATAGATCCAACAGATAGAACATTCCATCCTAAAACAGAATACACATCCTTTTCATGGGCACATGGAACATTCTCTAGGATAGATCACACGTTAGACCACAAAACAAGCTTCAACAAATTAAAAAAGACTAGTCATACCATGCATCTTTTGACCACAACTCTACGAAACTAGAAATTAACCATAAGAAAAAAGTCTGGAAAGAACGCAAATACATGGAGCTTAAATATGCTACCAAACAATTAATGGGTCAACCAAGAAATCAAAGAGGAAATCCAAAAACACATGGAGACAAATGAAAATGAAAACACAGAGTTCCAAAATCTTTAAGCTGTAACAAAAGTGATTCTAAGAGGGATGTTTACAGCAATATAGTCTTACCTCAAGAAGTAAAAACAAAAGAAACAAACAAAACCCAAATAAACAACCTGAACTTACACCTAAAGGAGCTTGGGGGAAAAAAAAAAGAAATAGAACCCAAAACCAGGAGAAGGAAGGACATAATAAAGATTAGGGCAGAAATAAATGTTAAAGAAACTTAAAAAAAAAAATCAATAAAACCAGGAATTAGTTTTTTGAAACTATCAACAAAATTAACAAACCTTTAGCTGGACTCATAAAAAGAGAGAGACAGCAGACAGAGGACTCAAAATCAGAAAAGAGGAGAAATAATAACTGATAGCATAGAAATATGAAGAATTATAAAAGAACATTATAAAATATTACATCACAACCAATTGGATAGCCTCAAAGTAGATACATTCCTAGAAACATATAACCTACCAAAACTGAAGCAGGAAGAAATAGAAAATTTGAATGGGTCAATTACCAACAATGAGATTGAATTAGGAATTAAAAGCAAAACAAAACAAAACCAAAAAACTTCCAACAAAAGTCCAGGACCAGATGGCCTCACAGGTGAATTCTTCCTAACATTTAACAAAGAGTTAATACCTATTTTTCTCAAGCTGTTGGAAACAATAGAAGAGGAAGGAAAGCTTCCAAATTCATTCTCTAAGGACAGCATCACCCTGACACCAAAAACAGGTAATGGTACTACAAAAAAAAAAAACTACAGGCCACTATCTCTGATGAACATAGATGCAAAAATCCTCAACAAAATATTAGCAAACCAAATCCACAATACCTTAAAAAAAAACCATCCACCATGATCAAGTTGAATTTATTTCTGGGATACAATAGTGAATCTGTTTTGCAAATTAATCAATGTGGTACATCACATCAGTAAGAGAAGGAATAAATCATATAATCATTTCGATAGATGTAGAAAAAGCTTTTGATAAAGTACAAAACCTGTTCACAGTAAAAGCTCTCAATAAGGTAGGTTTAGAGGGAAAATACCTCAACATAATAGAGGTTATATGTGGAAAAACTGACAGCTAACATCATGTAAAATAATGAAAAACAAAGATTTTCCCCTAAGATCAGGAATGTGACAAAGATATCCACTCTTAAACACTTCTATTAAACAAAATACTGTAACTCCTAGTTACAGCATTCAGACAACAAAAAGAATTAAAGTCATCCAAATTGGTAAGGAAGAAGTTAAGCTTTAAATATTTGCAGATGCTTTGAAACTGTATTTAGAAAACCCTAAAAACTCCACCAAAATATTAGAACTGCTAAGTGAATTCAGTAAGGTCATAGGATACAAAATCAATATACAGAAATCTACTGCATTTCTATATACTAATAATGAAGTAGCAGAAAAAAGAAATTATGAAGACAATCTCATTTACAATTGCATCCAAAATAATGAGATACCTAAGAATAAACTTAACAAAAGGGGTGAAAGAAAGCTGTAAAATACTGATGAAATAAATTGAAGGTGAAAAAATAAATGTACAGATATTCCATGGTCATGGATTAGAACAAATACTATTAAAATGTCCATATTACCCCAAACGATCTACAAATTTAATGCATTCAGTATCAAAATACCAGCAGCATTTTACATAAGAACTAGAACAAAAAATCCTAAAATTTATATGGAACAACAGAAGACCCCAAATAGCCAAAGAAATCTTAGGAAAAAAGAAAAAAGCTAGAGGTATCACAATTCCAGACTTCAAGTTATATTACAAAGCTGTAGTAATCAAAACAGTATGGTAATAGCAGAAAAACAGACATGTAGCAGTAGGAGCAGAATAGAGAGCCCACAAATAAATCCACGATTACATGGTCAAGTAATCTTCCACAAAGGAAGCAAGGGTATGCAATGGGAAAAACTCTCTTCAATAAAAAGTGTTGGGAAAATTGGACCACTTCCTTACACCATACGTAAAAATGAACTCAAAATGGATTAAATACTTAAACGTGAGGACTGAAACCATAAAAATCCTAGAGGAAAGCATAGACAGTAATATCTGACATCAGCAATTGCAACATTTTTCTAGATATGTCTCCTGAGTAAAGGGAAGCAAAAGCAAAAATAAAACTATTGGGGCTACATCAAAATTAATAGTTTCTATACAGAAAAGATAATAATCCACAAAACAAAAAGACAGCTTACAGGATAGGAGAAGATATTTGCAACAGACATATCCAATAAGGGGTTAGTATCCAAAATATTTAAAGAATTTACACAAGTCAACACCAAAAAACCTCCAAATAATTCAATTAAAAAATAAGAAGACATGAACAGACTTTTTTCCAAAGAAGACTACAGATGGCCAACCAACATATGAAAAAAGATGCTCACTCATCATCAGAGAAATGCAAAGCACAACAATGAGATATCACCTCAGACCTGTCAGAATAGCTAAAATAAAAAACCCAAGAAACCACAGTGTTGGCAAGGATGTGGAGAAAAAGGAACCCTCAGACACTGTTGGAGGGAATGCAAACTGGTACAGTCACTGTGGAAAAACAGTCTGGAGGATTTTCAAAAAATTAAAGATAGAATTACCTATGATCCAATAATTCTGCTACTGGATATTTACCCAAGAAATATGAAAACACTATTCAAAAAGATATATGTACCTCTCTGTTTATAACAGCATTATTTACAATAACCAAGATATGGAAGCAACAGACAAATGGATAAAGATGTGGTGTATATATATACAATGGAATATTTAGTAAATATTACTCATAAAAAAGAATGAAATCTTGTCATTTCCAACAACATGGATGTGTCTAGAATATAATGTTAAATGTAATAAGTCAGTCAGAGAAAGAAATACACCATATGATTTCACTCATATGTGGGATTTAAGAAACAAAACAAATGAACAAGGGAAAAAAGACAAAGAATAGACTCTTAAATATAGAGAACAAACATATGGGTACCAGAGAGGAGGTGGGTGGAAGGATGAGTGAAACATGTGAAGAAGAGAATACTGATTGTGGTGAGCACTGAGTGATGTATAGTAAAACACACACACTCACACACACACACGATAAAGCAGACAGGGAAGGGTAAGAGAGCTGGAGACATGGTAAAAACAGGAACCTCACCCCTGATGTGGCAGCCTACAATAAGGAGGGATATTACTGAGGGGCTCTTGTGCCCAGTCACCTGCCCCAGAGCATAGCAAAAAACAAACAAAGCCAAAACAACAGTGTTTTGGGGACCAGAGATGATTGTGGAGTAGGAGGCTCCTGAACTCAACTGCTCCTATGGACATACTGATACAACAGCTACCTATAATGCAACTCACAGTGAAAACAACCTGAAGATTAGGAGAAAAAGTTTTCCACCACTAAGACATAAAGAAGCCACATCAGAAGGGTCAGAGAAGCAGACGGGGTGGTTGAGAACCAAACCCTGGCTGAGCAACCCACAAGCTAGAGGGACATTGTAGACACATAAGTCCTCCCTGAAGTGCAAGTCCCACACCAGGCACCCTCAGCCATGGGGACCTGCACTGGGCAGATGAGACTCCATAATATCTGGCTTTGAAAATCAATGTGGCTTAACTGGGAGAGTCAGCTACAGGAAACCAAGACTTTGCTCTTAAAGTGCCAGTACACTACATCACTCAATCTGAGACCAAACACAGAGAAAGCAGTTTGAAAATCACCTAGGTTAAACATGAGGGAGAGCTAGTGACTAATTTTAGGGCATGTGGTGGAAGAGCAAAAACTAAGTTTTCTTTGGAAATGGAAGTGCTGGTAGGTGCCATTTTCCCTGCCCTCCTTCAGCCTAGCTAGCACTACTCAATCTGCCCTACAGAACCCCTCCAAAGCAGCTCCTGCTCTGCCACCCCTGATGGGCAGCCTCAGATGGGAGTGGCATCACCCCAAAGCAAATATCACCTGCCACATCTGTCAAGCAGTCCCAGGTGGCTTGGCAAGCCTCTACAATGACTCCCAGCCTTTGGGAGAAAGGGAGATCACCTCACCCAGCAGCGTACCTGCAGTAGCTACAGAAAGACCTCTCAGCCATAGATGAGACAGCTGCAGTAGGAGCTAACTTCTCTGACCCACTAGCAAGCCAAAAGGAGCTACAGCAAGACCTCTCAGCCAACTCCTCCAGAGACCAGCACTACCAACCACTATACCCAACGAAGCTATGGCCAGTTATTGGCAGCAGAGCTGAAGACCATCCCCACCCACCAGCATACCCCCAGCAGCTACAGCTTTGCCTCCCAGTTGGCCACACTGGGGTCTAAGCTCCACTCACTAGTACGCCTTTCAGGAATCATGGCTGGTCATACAGACAGCCCCATCCACCAGTGTGCTGGTCCCAGCCATAACAAAAGGGCCCATGCAGCCCATTCAGGAGGCACCCTTAGATCACCTGAATCTGATGATCAGGAGGGATTATGCTACTGAGTCCTACAGGACATCTTCTTCATAAGACCACTGCTTTCAAGACTAGAAAAAGTAGCTTACCTACCTAATACATAAAAATAAACACAGAGTGTGACAAAATGAAAAGACAGAACCCTATGATCCAAGTCAAACAAAAAGATAAAATCTCAGAAAAAAAAAAAACAACTAAATGAAACAGATAAGCAATCACTCTAAAAAAGTTCAAAGCAATGGTCAAGATTCTCACCAGACTTGAGAAAAATGGATGAACTCAGTGAGAACTTAAAGAGGAGAGAGAGAGAGAGAGAATATAAAAAAGAACAAATGAGAGCCGAAGACTGTAGTAAGTGAAATGAAATATACACTAGAGAGAATAAATAGCAGATTAGACGATACAGAAGAAAAGATTTAGTGATCTGAAAGAGGGTAGTGGAAAGCAACCAAACTGAACAACAAAAAGAAGAAAGGATTTTAAAAATAAGGATAGATTAAGGGATCACTAGGACAAGTGTACTAATATTCTCATTATTAATATTTCCCAGAAGGAGAAAAGAGAAAGGAGCAGAAAATTTGACTGGAATTAATGGAAACTTCCCACTGGACAAAAGACAAACAAACAACAACAACAACAACAAAAAAACAAAAGCAAAAAACCCCAAAACAACAACAATAAAACCACAGACATTCAGGACAAGGAATCAAAGAGAGCCCCAAACAAGAAAACCCCAAGGAGATCCACACCAAGACACAAAATAAAGTGTCAAAAATTAAAGATAAGGAGAGAATCTTGAAGAGCAAATAGTTACATACATAGGATAACCTATAAATACCATCAGCTGATTTTTTTGAGCAGAAACTTTGCAAGCCAGAAGAGAGAGGCATAATATAATCCAAGTGCTAAAAGGAAAAACCTACAGCAGCAAGATCATCACTCAGAATTGAAAGAGAGACAAAGAGTTTCTCAGACAAGCAAAAGTTTAAAATGTTTATCACCATTAAACCAGCCTCATAACAATTTTAAAATGATGTCTTTAAGCAGAAAATGAAAGGCCACACCTAGAAGTAAAAAATTATGAAAGGAAAATATTTCAGTTATAAAAGCAAACATATAGTAAATGTAGTAGGTCAAGCACTTACAAAGCTGGTATGAACATTAATAGACAAAAGTAGTAAAATCAATTAAATCTAAAAATTTAGCTAAGGGATACACCAAATGAAAACATGTAAAATAGGACATCATAAACATTAAATATGGAGAGGGAGGAATAAAAATGTAATGCTTTTAGATGCATTTGAACTTAAGTAACCATCAACCTAATATAGACTGCTATATACATAGAATTTTCCCTAGGAAACTCATGGTAACCACAAAACAAAACTATACCAGATACAGAAAAAAAGAGAAAAACATCCAAGTAGGACACTAAAGAAAGTCACCAATCACAAGGGCAGAAATCAAGAGAAGCCTAAAGGAACAGAGAGCTTTATAAAAATCAGAAAACAAGTAACAAAACCAGCAATAGGTACATACCTGTCAATAATTACTTTAAATGTAAACAGTCTAAATGCTCCAATTGAAAGACAGCGTGATGAAATGAATAATAATAATAAAAAAACCAAAATGATTTTCATGCTATATACAAGAGATTCACTTCAGACCTAAAGACACATACAGACTCAAACTAAAGCATAGAAAAAAAAATACATTTTGTGCAAATGGGAGAAAAAAAAAAGCTGAGGTCACAATATTTATATAAAACAAAATAGACTTTAAAACAAAGACTATAACAAGAGATTATAAAGAAAGACATTACATAATGATAAAGGGACCAATCCAACAAGAGGACATAACAATTGTAATATTTATCACCCAAAGTAGAAGCACTTAATTATAGAAAGCAAATATAAACAGACATAAGGGGAGGAACTGAAAGTAATGCAGTAATAAGGAATTGTAATACACCACTTACATCAATGGATACCTCATCCAGACAGAAAATCAATGAGGAAAGAGTGGCTTTAAATGACACATTAGACCACATGGACTTTACAAATATATATTGAAAATTCCACCCCAAAACAGAAAACACATTCGAGTGTACCTGGAACATTCTCCAGACAGATCATATTAGGCCACAAAATGAGTCTCAGTAAATTTAAGAAAATTGAAATCATTTCAAGCATCTTTTCTGATCACACTGGTATAAAACAAGATATCAGTTACAAGAAGGAAACTGGAAGGAAAAAAAAAAAACATATAGGGAAGTTAAAAAAAACAACTTGCTGCCAAATACCCATGGATCGACAAAGAAATCAAAAAACAAACAAAAAACCTCAGGACAAATAAACATGAAAAAAAAAAAACCCCAGCTCAAAATCATGCGATGCAGCAAAAACAGTTCTATAGAGAAGTTTATAACAATACAGGCTGACCTCAAGAAACAAGAAAACTGTCAAATAAATAACCTAACCTTACACCTAAAGGAATTAGAAAAAAAGAATAAAGAAAAACCAAAGTTAATAAGAGAAAGACATAATAGAGATTAGAGTAGAAATAAAATAGAAACTATAGAACAATAGAAAAGATCGATGAAACTAAGATCTTCTTGTGTGAAAATAAACAAAATTGAAAAATCATTAGCCAGACTCATCAAGAAAAAAAAGAGAAAGGACTCAAATAAATAAAATCAGAAATGGAAAGTGAGAAGTTACCTCTAACACCAAAGAATGCAAAGGATTATAAAAGACTACTAAGAAGAATTATATATCAGAAAAGAATATATTTCTAAAAACATACAACCTTACAAACTAAATCAGGATTAGAAAATCTGAACAGACTCATTATTAGCAACATCACTGGGTCATTAATCAAAAAGTCCCAGCAAACAGAAGTCCAGGACCAGATGACTTCACAGGTGCATTCAATCAAATACATAAAGAAGAATTAACACTATACTTCTCAAACTATTCTAAAACATAGAAGAGAAAGGAAATCTTCCAAATTAATCTTATGAAGACAAATTACATTGATACTAAAGTCACACAAAGACATGACAGAGAAAGAAAATTATATGTTAATATCCTGAACACTATAAAATGTAAAAATCCTTAATAAAGGGGGAGGAGCAAGATGGCAGAGGAGTAGGAGACCTAAATATCATTGGGTCCTAGGAATTCAGCTAGATAGTTATCAAACCATTCTGAACACCTACAAACTCAACAGGTGATCGAAGAAGAGCAGCAATTCTAGGAACAGAAAATTGACCACTCTCTGGAAGGTAGGAGGTGCAGAGAAGTGAATCTGAGGCAATAGATGGGAAGATAGTGGGGGGCAGGGGCCAGCTCCTGGCAAGCAGTAGAGCAGCAGAACACAAATTAGGAAATTTTAGAAGTCTGCTTCCATTGAGGGATGTTGCTCCAGAGGTTAAGCCAGGGGTGGAGCCCTCATGGGGACAGTGTGGTCTCAGGACCCATGGAGTCACAAAAGGACCAGGGGTGTCTGAGTGTGGCAGAGCTCCCAGGTACCAAAGCGGGGAAGCCTACTACAGAGACAGAGCCGAGGAGTGAGCTCTCAGCTCGGGATTACCTCAAACCATGATTCGAGGCACAGTCAGGCCATTCTCTTCAAGCAGGGAACCCACAGGTGGCAGATCCAGGGAGACCCCTTCCTTCCTTCTCTGGGAGGAGCAGCACAGCAGCACACTGCAGGAATCTGCTGGGTTTGGAGACCCCAAACAAGCTGTGCACCAGAGATAGAAATGTTTGGTCACAGGCTGGGTGAGTACAGAGTGCGGCCAGAGACTAGGGAGACAGGAGTGACTGACTGCTTTTCTCTGAGGGCGCACTGAGGAGTGGGGCCCTGAGCTCTTGGCTTCTATGGGGCTGGAGATTGGGAGGCCACCATTTTCATTCACATTCTCCAAAGCTGTATGGAAAGCATTCAGGGAACAAAAGCTACCAAGAGCAAAACTGAGCAGATTGCTTAGCCTGGCCCCTGGCAAGAGTGATGCAATTCTGCCTCAGGCAAAGACATTTGAGAATCACTGCAAGGAGGCCCCTCCCCCAGAAGATTAGCAAGAACATTCAGCCAAGACCAAGTTCAGTGATCAATGAGAACTGCGGAACTCCAAAGCTAAGGGAAAGCAACACATAGAATTCATGCCTTTCCCCCCATGATTCTTTAGACTTTCAAAGTTAAATTTTAAAAACTTTTTTTCTTATTCTATTTTTTTTTTAAAGATTTTTTTTTTTTTTAATTTATCTATTTGACAGACAGAGATCACAAATAGGCAGAGAGAGAGGGAGGAAGCAGGCTCCCTGCCAAGAAGAGAGCCCGATGCGGGGCTCGATCCCAGGACCCTGAGACCATGACCTGAGCCGAAAGCAGAGGCTTTAACCCCTTTCTTATTCTATTTTTAAAATTTTTTTCCTCTTTCCTATTTTAACATTTAAAAAACTATTTTATCTTATCAGTACCTTTTTAAAATTTTTTTAAAAATTTCATTGTTACAGTCATATTCTATCCCTTCATTGTATCTAAATTTATTTTTTGTATACATACAGGTTTTCCTTTTTTTAAATTCTGGGATACAGTTTCTTCTAATACATCAGAATATACCCTAAATCTAGCTCATGTCTTTGTTCTAGTCTCTAGCCTGATCACATTCTTTCCTCTTTTTTTGCTTTTTTCAACCAACTTCTTATCTTATCAATTCCTTTTTAAGAATCTTTTTAAATTTTCATCTTTATAGTCATATTCTATCCTTTCACCATGTTTACCTTTATTTTTGTATATATATGCTTTTCTTTCTTTAAAATTTTGGGAGATAGTTTCTTCTAACAGACCAAAATACACCCAAAATCAAGTGTGTGGCTCTGTTGTTTTCACCAGTTTAATATATATATTTCTTTTTTTCCTCCTTTCTTCTCCCCCCACTTTCTAGTCTCTTCTGATTTGTTTAGTGTATGTCTTTCTGGGGTCATTGCTACCCTTTTAGTATTTTGTTCTCTCATTCCTTTATTCTTATATGAAAAAAAAAAAAAAAGAACAAGAGGCAGTACCAATGGCTGGGGACCTAATCAGTACAGATTAGTAATATGTCAGAACTAGAGTTCAGAATGATGATTATTAAGGTGCTAGCTAGGCTTGAAAAAAAGCATGGAAGATACTAGAGAATCCCTTTCCAGAGAAATAAAAGAACTAAAATCTAACCAAGTTGAATTTTAAAAAGCTATTAATGAGGTACAATAAAAAATGGAGGCTCTTACTGCTAGGATAAATGAGGCAGAAGAGAGAATTAATGATATACAAGACAAAATGATGGAAAACAAAGAAGCTAAGAAAAAGACAAAAAACTACTGGACCACAAGGGGAGAATTCAAGAGACAAGTGATACCATAAGACAAAACAATACTGGAATAATTGGGATCCCAGAACAAGAAAGAGAGAGAGGGGCAGAAGGTATATTGGAGCACATTAGAGCAGAGAATGTCTCTACTTTGGCGAAGGGAACAAGCATCAAAATCCAGGAGGCACAGAGAATCACCCTCAAAAAACAAAAAAAAAAAATAGGTCCACACCCTGTCATCTAATAGTAAAACTTACAAGTCTCAGCAACAAAGAGAAAATCCTGAAAGCAGCTCAGGACAAGAGGTCTGTAACACACAGTGGTAGAAATATTAAATTGGTAGCAGACCTATCCACAGAGACCTGGAAGGCCAGAAAGGACTGGCATGATATAATCGTTTAGAGCACTAAACGAGAAAAATATGCAGCCAAGAATACTATATCCAGCTAGGCTGTCATTGAAAATAGAAGGAGACAGGGCACCTGGGTGGATCAGTGGGTTAAGCCTCTGCCTTTGGCTCCAGTCATGATCTCAGGGTCCTAGGATCAAGCCCCACATCAGGCTCTCTGCTCAGCAGGGAGGCTGCTTCTCCCTCTCTTTCTGCTTGCTGGTAATCTCTCTCTCTGTGTCAAATAAATAAATAAAATCTTAAAAAAAAAAAAGAAAATAGAAGGAGAGATAAAAAGCTTCCAGGACAAACAAAAACTAAAAGAATTTGCAAATACCAAAACCAGCACTATAGGAAATATTGAAAGGGGCCTTCTAAGCAAAGAGAGCCTAGAAGTAACAGACCAGGAAGGAACAGAGACAATATAAAATAACAGTCACTTTACAGGCAATACAGTGGCACTAAATTCATGTCTTTCAATAGTTACCCTGAACGTAAATGTGCTAAATGCCCCAATCAAAAGACACAGGGTATCAGAATGAATAAAAAAACAAGAGCCATTGATATGATGTCTGCAAGAAAGTTATTTTAGACCCAAAGATATCTCCAAATGTAAAATGAGGGGGTGGAAAACAATTTACCATGCTAATGAACATCAAGAGAAAGCTGGGGTGGCAATCTTTATATCAGATAAATTAGATTTTAAGCCAAAGACTATAATAAGAGATAAGGAAGGACACTATATCATACTTAAAGTGTCTGTCCAATAAGAAGATCTAACAATTTCAAATATCTATGCCTCTAACATGGGAGCAGCCAATTACATAAACCAATTCATAATAAAATCAAAGAAACACATTGACAATAATATAATAATAATAGGGGACTTTAACACCCCCCTTATTGAAATGGACAGTCATCTAAGCAAAAGATCAACAAATAAATAAAGGCTTTAAATGACACACTGGACCAGATGGACATCACAGGTATATTCAGAACATTCCACCCCAAAGCAACAGAATACACATTCTTCTCTAGTGCCCATGGAACATTCTCCAGAATAGATCACATCCTGAGTCACAAATTAGGTCTCAACTGGTACCCAAAGATTGGGATAATTCCCTGCATATTTTCAGAGCACAGTGCTTTCAAACTAGAACTCAGCCACAAGAGGAAAGTTGGAAAGAACTCAAATACATGGAGCCTAAAGAGCATCCT
The DNA here is from genome assembly GCA_003697995.1 of Taxidea taxus jeffersonii. NCBI lineage: Eukaryota > Metazoa > Chordata > Mammalia > Carnivora > Mustelidae > Taxidea > Taxidea taxus. Next base: position 18,763 of record ML112040.1, read on the forward strand.
ACTAAAGAATGAATGGGCCAACCAGAAAATTAAAGAAGAATTTAAAAAATTCATGGAAACAAATGAAAATGAAAACACACTATTCAAAATCTTTGAGACACAGCAAAGGTGGTCCAGAGAGGAAAGTATATAGTAATATAAGACTTTCTCAAGAAACAAGAAAGGTCTTAAGTACACAACCTAACCCTACACTTAAAAGGAGCTGGAGAAAGACTAGCAAAGAAAGCCTAAACACAGCAGGAGAAGAGCAATAATAAAGATCAGGGCAGAAATCAATGAAATAGAAACCAAAAGAACAGTAGAACAAATCAATGAAGCTAGGAGCTGGTTCTTTGAAAGAATTAATAAGATTGATAAACTCCTGGCCAGACTTCTCAAAAAAGAAAAGAGAAAGGACCCAAATAAATAAAATCATGAATGAAAGAGGAGAGATCACAACCAACACCAAAGAAATACAATTACAAGAACATATTATGAGCAACTATATACCAATAAATTCAACAATCTGGAAGAAAAGGATGTATTCCTAGAGACATATAAACTACCAAAACTGAACCAGGAAGAATTAGAAAACCTGAACAGACCCCTAACCAGTAAGGAGATTGAAGCAGTCATCAAAAATCTCTCAAAAAAACAAAAGCCCAGGGCCAGGCAGCTTCCCAGGGGAATTCTGCCAAACATTTAAAGAAGAATTAATACTTATTTTTTGGAAATTGTTCCAAAAAATAAAAGTGGAAGGAAAACTTCCAAACTCATTTTATGAGGCCAGCATTACCTTGATCCCCAAACCAAATGAAGACCCTATCAAAAAGGAGACTTACAGACCAATATCCTTGATGAACACAGATGTAAAAATTCTCACCAAAATACAAGCCAATAGGATCCAACAGTACATTAAAAGGATTATTCAACACAACCAAGTGGGATATATTCCTAGGCTGCAAGGTTGGTTCAACATCCACAAATCAATGTGATATAATACATTAATAAAAGAAAGAACAAGAACCATATGATACTCTCAATAGATGCTGAAAAAGCATTTGACAAAGTACAGCAGCCTTTCTTGATCAAAAGTCTTCATAGTGTCAGCATAGAGGGTACATACCTCAATATCATCAAAGCCAGCTATGAAAAACCCACAGCGAATATCATTCTCAATTGGGAAAAACAGAGCTTTTCCACTAAGGTCAGGAACACAGCAGGGATGTCCACTATCACCACTGCTATTCAACATAGTACCAGAAGTCCTAGCCTCAGCAATCAGACAAGAAAAAGAAATAAAGGCACCCAAATCAGCAAAGAAGTCAAACTCTCCCTCTTTGCAGATGACATGATACTTTATGTGGAAAACCCAAAAGAGTCCACTCCAAAACTGCTAGAACTAATACAGGAATTCAGTAAAGTGCCAGGGTATAAAATCAATGCATGGAAATCGGTTGCATTTCTACACACAAATAGCAAGACAGAAGAAAGAGAAATTAAGGAGTTGATCCCAATTACAATTGCACCCAAAACCATAAAATACCTAGGAATAAACCTCAAAGAGGCAAAGAGTCTGTATTCAGAAAACTATAAAGTACTCATGAAATAAATTGAGGAAGACACAAAGAAATGGAAAAACGTTCCATGCTCATGGATTGGAAGAACAAATATTATGAAAATGTCAACATTACTTAAGGCAATCTACACATTTAATGCAATCCCTATCAAAATATTTTTTTTTTCCAAAGAAATGGAACAAATAATTTTAAAATTTACATGGAAGCAGAAAAGACCCCAAATAGCCAGAGGAATGTTGAAAAAGAAAACCAAAGTTGGTGGCATCACAATTCCAGACTTCAAGCTCTATTACAAAGCTGTCATCATCAAGACAGTATGGTACTGGCACAAAAACAGACATATAGATCAGTGGAACAGAATAGAGAACCCAGAAATGAACCCTCAACTCCATGGTCAACTAATCTTCAACAAAGCATGAAAGAATGTCGAATGGAGAAAAAGACAGTCTCTTAAAAAAAAAAAATGGTGTTGGGAAAATTGGATAGCCACATGCAGAAAAATGAAACTGGACCATTTCCTTACACCACACACAAAAGTAGACTCAAAATGGATCAAAGACCTCAATGTGAGACAGGAATCCATCACCATCAAAATCCTTGAATAGAACACAAGTAGCAACCTCTTCGACCTCAGCTGCAGCAACTTCTTCCTAGAAACATTGACAAAAGCAAGGGAAGCAAGGGCAAAAATGAACTATTGGGACTTCATCAAGATTAAAAGCTTTTGCACAGCAAAGGAAACAGTCAACAAAACCAAAAGGCAACTGACAGAATGGGTGAAGATATTCATAAATGACTTATCAGATAAAGGGCTAGTACCCAAAATTTATAAAGAACTTATCAAACTCAGAACCCAAAGAATAAATAATCCAATTAAGAAATGGGAAGATGACATGAACAGACATTTCTTCAAAGAAGACATCCAAATGGCCAACAGACACATGAAAAAGTGCTCTACATCACTCGGTATGAGAGAAATACAAATCAAAACCACAGTGAGATACCACATCACACCAGTCAGAATGGCTAAAATTAACAAGTCAGGAAACGATAGATGTTGGTGAGGATGTGGAGAAAGAGGAACCCTCCTACACTGTTGGTAGAATGCAAGCTGGTGCAACCACTTTGGAAAACAGTATGGAGGTTCCTCAAAAAGTTGAAAATAGAGCTACCCTATGACCCAGCAATCGCACTGCTGGGTATTTAACCTAAAGATACAAATGTAGTGATCTGAAGGAGCATGTGCACCTGAATGTTTATAGCAGCAATGTCCACAATAGCCAAACTATGGAAAGAACCTAGATGTCCATCAACAAATGAATGGATAAAGATGATGTTGTATATATATACAATGGAATACTAAGCGGCCATCAAAAAAACATCTTGCCATTTGCAACAACGTGGACGGAACTAGAGGGTATTATGCAAAGTGAAATAAGTCAATGAGAGAAAGACAGTTATCATATGATCTCTTTGAGATGAAGAACTTAAGAGGCAGGGCAGGGGGTTGTAGGTGGTAGGGAGGGAGAAAAATTAAACGAGATGGGATCAGGAGGGAGACAAATCATAAGAGACTCTTAATCTCAGGAAACAAACTGAGGGTTGCTGGGGGGTGGGGGAGGGATAGGGTGGCTGGGTTATGGACATTGGTCCATATTAGTTATGTGCTATGTTCAGTGCTGTGAATTGTTTAAGACTGATGATTCACAGACCTGTACCTCTGAAGCAAATAATACATTATATGTTAATAAAAATAAATAAAAATAAAAAATCCTCAATAAAATATTAGCAAACAAAATCCAAAAATACTTTAAAAGGATCACTACCACAGTCAAGTGAGATTTATTCGAGTCAGGTGTTGATCAATTTCAATCAATCAACATAATACACAATGTTAATGAAATGAAAGATAAATATCACATGGTCATCTCAAGAGATGCAGAAAAAGCATTAGATGAAATACAATATCCACTTATGAAAATAACTGCCACAAAATGGGTTTAGAGAGCATATATCAAAACATAAGAAAAGCCATATATAACAAATACACAACTAACATCATATCCAATGATCAAAAGCTGAAAAAGCTTTTCCTCTAAAACCGAGAATAAACAAGGATGTCCACTCTTGCCACTTTCATTGAACATAGTACTGGAAATCCTAGCCACAGAAATCAGACAGGTAAAAGAGAGAAAACCATTTAATTAGTAAGGAAGAAGTAAAACTTTAGTGTTTCCAGATGACATGATACTAAATATAGAAACCCCTAAGGACTCCAATGAAACCTTATTAGAACTAATAACTATATTGAGGGTAAATTGCAGGATACAGGAGTTGCAGGATACAAAATTAATATGCAGACTTGTATCTCTATATGCTAATAACAGACTAGAAGACAGAGAAATTAATAAAATCCCATTTATAAGTGCATCAAAAATAATATCTAGGACTAAATTTAACCAAAAAGGTGAAAGTATTCTGAAAACTATGACATTGATGAAAGAAACTGAAGATGACACAAATAAATAGATATACTATACTCATGGTATGAAACAATTCATATTGTTAATATCCATGCTACCCCAAGCAATCTACAGATCCAATGCAATCTCTATCAAAATGCCAATGGCATTTTTCACAAAACTAGAACAAATTACAACATTTTAAAGACCCACAAAAGACCCCAAATAGCTGAAGCTCTCTTAAGGAGAACAAAGCAGGACATATCACAATCCCAAATTTCAAACTACACTAAAACGTTAGAGTAATCAAAATAGTACTAGCACAACAATAGACATGTGGATTAATGGAACACGACAGAGAACTCCCAAATAAACCCAGACTTATAGGGTCAATAAGTTTATAACAAAAGAGGCAGGAGTATACAGTAGCTAATAGACATTCTCTTCAACAAATGGTGTTGGGAAAACTGGGTATCTACATGTAGAATAAAGAAACTGGACCACTTTCTTACATCATACACAAGAATAAACTCTAAATGGATTAAAGAACTAAGCATAAGATGCAAGACCATCAAACTCCTTTTAAAAAACAAAACAAGGGGAGCCTGGGTGGCTCAGTGGGTTAAAGCCTCTGCCTTCGCTTGGGTCATGGTCCCAGGGCCATGGGATCGAGCCCCGCATCAGGCCCTCTGCTCAGCAGGGAGCCTGCTTCCCCCTCTCTCTTTGCCTGTCTCTCTGCCTACTTGTGATCTCTGTCAAATAAATAAAATTAAAAACAAACAAACAAACAAAAACATAGCCAGTAAACTCTTGGACCTTTCCCTAGCAAAAGTTTTCTGGATCTACCTCCTCAGGCAAGGGTAGAAAAACAAAACAAAACACAAATAACTACCAGAACTACATGAAACCATAAAGCTTTTTTGCATTGTGAGGGAGACCATCAACAAAATCCAGAGGCAACTTACTGAATGGAAGAAAATATTGGCAAATGATATATCCAAAAAAATGTTAATATCCAAAATATATTAAAAACTCTTACAATTCAGGTGCCTGGGTGGCTCTGTCAGTTAAGCATCTGGCTTTGGCTCAGTTCATGATCCCAGGGTCTGGGAATAGAGTCCTACATCAGGCTCTCTGCTCAGCGGGTTTAGTCTGCTTCTCTCTCTCACTCTCCCTCTGTGTTCTCCCCCACACTCTCTCTCTCTCTCAAAGAAATAAAATTCTTAAAAAAAAAAAAAAAACTTCTACAACTCAACACTGATTAAATAAACGCTTAGATTAAAATATAGACAGAGAACTGAATAGCACATTTTTTCAAAGATGACACACAGATGACCAACAGACCTATGAACATGTGCTCAACATCATTAATCATCATTGAAATGCACATCAGAACCACAGTGAGATACCACTTCATGGCAGTCAGAATGGTTAATGTCAAAAAGACAAAAAAATAACAAGTATTAGCATTGATATGAACAAGAGGGAACCATTGTACACTGTTGGTGGCAAGGTAAATTGGTGTAGTTGATATAAAAAATAGTATGGAAGTTCTTCAACAAATTAAAAATTGAAATACCAGAGGACTAAGTATTTCCACATCTTGGTACTTACCTGAAGGAAACAAAAACACTAATTCAAAAAGACATATGTGGCCCATGTTTATTGCAGCATTATTTACAATAGCCAAGACTTCACATCAGTCTAGTGTTCATCAATAGATGAATGGGTAAAGTAGATGTGATACACACACACATAGGACTATTACTCAGCCATAAAAATAAAATCTTAACATTAGCAGCAACATGGATGAACCTAGAGAGTATCGTGTTAAGTGAAGTAAGTCAGACTAAGAAAGACAAATGCCATATGATTTCAGTTATATGTGGAATCTGAAAAACCAGAAACAATCTTATAAATGCAATAAGAAATTGGTGGTTGCACATGGAAGGGTGGTGGGTGGATAGGTGAAACAGGTGAAGGAGATAAGAGGTATAAAGTTCCAGTTATAAAATAAATAAGTCACAGTGATGAAAAGTACAATACAATGTAATAAATAACATTTTAATAACTTTTTATGATGAGAGATAGCAACTACACTTATGTAGGTGAGCATTGTGTAGTGTGTAGAATTGTTGAAACACTGTGTTATACAGTATTAGGTGGTTTCAAGTGTACATCAGCTTTATTTCAATTAAGTAAAATAAGCCAGACCAGTTGAAGAAAAAAACTTGTAACACTTTTAAATCCAAAAGTTCACTATGATTTTGTTTTAAGAAAGAGATTAAGTGATCAATTTCAAAGAGTAACAAGGAATCAGCTACTTGTTCTTAAAACCAGGAAATGAAGGGAAAGAATCAAGCATTTATTGTGCATTTCTTACATGAACTGTACTATGGGTAGCCCATAGTAGAGGAAGGAAGTGTCTCTTTATAAACCTATCCCAGCAAATAAAAAAATTGCAACTTCTTTTCTTTTTTAAGATTTATTTATTTAGAGAGAGAGAGATCACAAGCAGTGGGGAGGGGTGGAGGGAGGAGCAGACTCTCTGCTGAGCAGGGAGCCTGATGTGAGATTAGATCTCAGGACTCTGGGATCATGACTTGAGCTGAAGGCAGATGTTTAACTGACTGAGCCACCCACGTGCCCAGATTGCAATTTATAATGAATTAATGGATCTAGGCTATCTGAATCAGTGGCTGCTGGCATCTCAAAAAGAGAGACAACACATAGTATGTTTCCTGGTGAGAAAACATAAAGCTGTCTAAAGTCTTGCCAAGGAGATCAAATATGAGTTTGATCAAGCCTTTGAATCTAGCTGTCAATATCAGGAAATATCAAGGATACAAAAGTGCAGAGCCACACCAAGAATATAAAATCAGAAAAATCCAGACTGCAGGAAACTGTGTGTCACATATCCTGAATTCTTCAACAGATAAGTTACCAGCAAATGAAAGGGAGAGGACTCTATAAGAGGCATTTAGAAGAAATCCCAAAGTTTTTCTTTAAATAGGCAAAGCTAAAATATAATGTTTAGGTTAGTAAGCATGTTGGGACAATATTACTTTAAAAAATACATTAAAAATAAAACCTCTTAGTTTGAAGGGCAACTGGACTGTAAGTGAAGAAAATCCATCTAACCCTAGAACCTCTACCAAATGGTTGGGGAACTTCTAGAACTCTCTCTAAGGTCAGAAGTGCCAGTCAGTGCCACTTTTTTTTTTTTTTTTTTTTTTACATTCTCTCTCCATCTTGATACTACAGATGGGAGCAGAGTCCTAGATTTCAGCGGGCACTCTAGGGCCACTCCAGCCAGTCCCAGGCCCCTCGCCTACAGCAGCTCCCTCCATCCCACCAAGGCTGCCCCCGCATGGTACTTCCTGGGGCTCCTCTGGCCTGTACTCAACCCAGCTATCCTGGCAAGCATGGCATGCTCCAATCGTCCCTAGCCCACAGCTATCCAACTCTAATTGTCCTGCTAGGGTGTCCACAGGGCAATGAACCTGGGACAACTCCTGCCTATGCCTGCTCCAGCCCCAGCCGTCCTGCCAAGACAACTCTGAGATGACACATGGCCAAGAACCCATTCGTAACCTCACCCAACTTTCCAGCCATGGTGGCCAAGGTATGCCACACTGGGACCTCTGCACATGCTCCAGCCACCTTGTCAATGTGGTCCTGATGAAGTGGACCCTAGGGCCCTGGCCTGTGTCCACTCATGCTACAGCCATCCCATCAATGAGGCCCTGGCACAACACATGCAGGGACAACTCATCCCATGTATACTCTACTCCAAGGGTCCCATCAAGGTGGTTCTGGTGTGCATTGCACCAGAACCACCTGGCCCACACATGCTCTACCTGCAGCTGTCCTGGCAAGCTGGCTGTGACACAACAAGGCCTGGGAACTCAATGACCTATACCGCTGATAAAGTTATCAGACATATGCTGTCTACACAGGGAACACTAATACTACACAAAGCCACTCCTTCAGGATTGGGAGGGGTACCTGTTCTGCCTAATTTTTAGAAAAAGCACATAAAAAAGTCAAAAGGAGTAGATGGAGTATATTTCAAGAGAAAGAATAAGATAAAACCACAAGGGGAAGGGGGGAACCCTAATGGAGATAAGCAATTTACCCAATAAAGAATTCAAAGAATTCAAATAAAGAAATCATAAAAATGCTTATCAAACTCAGGAGAAGAACAGAGGAGCACAGTGAGAACTTCAACAAGGACTTAGAAAATATAAGAAAGAATCAATGAAGGGATATATAAGTTGATGCAGCCACTGTGGAAAACAATATGGAAGTTTCACAAAAAATTAAAAATAGAAGTACCACAGGACCCAGTCATTCTATGACTGGGTATTTATCCTAAAGAGAAGGAAACACTAATTCAAAAAGATATATGCATTCCTATGTTTATTGCAGCACTATTTACAATAGCCAAGAAATGGAAGCAACCAACATGTTCATTGATAGATGAATGAATAAAGAAGATGTGTACATATATATACAATGAATTATTATTCAGATATAAGAAAGGATGAAATCGTGCCATTTGAAACAATATGGGTGGACCTAGAGGATATTATGCTAAGTCAAACAAGTCAGACAGAGAAGGATAAATATGATTTCACTTATCTGTGGAATCTTAAAAAAAAAAAAAAA